>JAPFFP010043087.1:0-26988 GCA_026153255.1 Solanum medicagineum | reverse complement strand
GTATTTGATTGTTAAGAAAGAATCAATCACATTTTGATATGACCTTTATAAATAATCCCAAGAGTGTATCGAATATTCGAAATAGTTTGCGTGCAACATAGACATTGAATATAAAAGCAAATGAACGAAGAAGTGAAGAATGGTAACTGATTCTTAACTCTCTCTTCAATTTCAACTAATAATGCTAGATACATAAAGAGTCAGTTTTAAGAACATGAAAGTGTTTGCAACAAATTTTAAAGACATAGATAATAAATTGCAATCACAAATAACATATGACGAAACATAATTTTATTGATAAATAATATGAGCACAAATCTGTTGGTTCTCTTGATTTTGCTCTGAATTTTCTCCATGGGTCAAGGGTCATTAATGATGTATTTCTCAAACTAGGATAATTTTGATCTCATTGAGATTTATTTAATTTTCCTATAAAGAATTTTGTCGATCATCCCGTAGTATTTGATTGTTAAGAAAGAATCAATCACATTTTGATATGACCTTTATAAATAATCCCAAGAGTGTATCGAATATTTGAAATAGTTTGCGTGCAACATAGACATTGAATATAAAAGCAAATGAATGAAGAAGTGAAGAATGGTAACTGATTCTTAACTCTCTCTTCAATTTCAACTAATAATGCTACACACACACACACATAAAAACATAAAATAGTTAAATATGTTCTTAAATTTTCAAAAAATATTTAATTGTATTCTCACTATACTTTTTGTTTAGTTGAGCCAGTACTATACTTTAATTTGGCATAAAAATATCTTTATAATGGTTAGCCTTAGAATTAAAATAACTTATTTCCTCGTTTATTTTAACTAATTTAGTTAGACCTGCCTCTATCCGACTTCTCAATACTTCCCCAATTAAACCCTCAAAACATTTGACCCTCCTCGCTTCTCTCTCTCGTCAACTTCACCCAAACAAATTCTACCTTCACAGAAAAGCATTGTATGAGAACAACTAAAATAGAGATTGAGTCGACTTTGAAGGATTTTTTCTCCTTCATTAAAGATTAGCCTTTTTTTATTTTTTAAAAAGTTGCCTTTAAAGGCTTTTCTTTAATGTTTGACCATTTTTATTGATAAAAGTTCATTTTTTTCTGAGTATATCCCTATGTAATTAGTTGAGACTCTTATTTAATATTGTGCTGAATGTGCTTGCATGTTCTGTTATGGTCCAGAAATGAAAGGATTATTTAAAGCTAGAGTTTGCTTTTTATTACTTTGATTAGTCCAGACAAATTTTATGATTTCAATTTTAAGGTTGTTGTCGATTCCAGAGTGATATTTGATGTCATAATCATGACTTATATGTGTTAGTTTTGGGTATTAATTTATTTACTCAAATTTGATTGACAATTTATTGGTATATTCAATCCATTGTGTTTATAGTTTATCATGATATGCATCAGTAAAAGAAAAGGGCAAAAAATATTCTTCAACTTTAATTTATTAGTTGACATTATCTTTCCTGTAAAATGAAGTTAATATCTTTATCATTAATAAAGTTTTCATCCGTACCCCTCTCTTGACGGAAAGTCCCAAATCAAATGAAATCACCAAATTTTAAAAAATAAAGTAATTACTACTGCCATCTAACCTGCCCTAACCAAACTAAAATAACTTAACCCAAATAAATCTTCCCCTATTATTCATATCTGTTCTCTCATATTATCTCCTTCAACAACAAGTTGACCATCTGTAACGCCCTAGATCTTAAGCTCAGACCCAAGTTGTTCCTCGTACGCGTATAGCTCAACTTGATGACTCCTACTATGGTGGGATCAATTATTAGGTATTCAAATTTGGTTACATGTGATTTGGGTCATAAGGCATCTCTTACACCGAGTCGAGTCCAAAGGATTTCAATCGACTATATTTCAGAACGAGTTCGTATAAGGGTAAAATTCAAATGACATATTTTTTATCACATAATGATTTAGGTGACCCACTAGCTATCAAATTTAAAGTTTTTGAATTAGCTATCCAACGTATCTTATTTCACCTTATTAAGAGTTTGGAGAAAAAATTATGACCATTTTACTGAAACTTGACGAAATTGTAAAATCCGACGAACCGCCGATTTTGACCGTTGAATTGTCTTGAAAAATCCTACAAACTATAAAAAAGGGAAACTCAAAGGTCCCATTTGCACCACCTAATGATTCGGTAATGAGATTCCTCGACCGCTGATTTTGCCTCAAGACTTATTAAATTGCCATTTTTTTTACTTTTGATGATACTTTTACATTCCCAAAATAGGGCTTTCAACCCATTCGACCTAAATACACCTTGTCTATCATCTCTCCTAAGTCACGATAAACAATCCATTCCCAAGGTATGCAAGGGACTTAGAGTAGCAGTTAACCTCAGTATAACAGTACGTATACCTCAATAATTGGAATAGAATTGGGATTAGTAGGCAATCATGCTACAATCTAGCCCATCACAGGTAATGGAAATTAATGTGCCGTAATAATAGGGGTATTATAGGTGCCCTGACAGATAGACCCAGCAGAATCATAGTATGCTCATAACCCAGTCATGGTATGAACTAGAATCAATTCACAGTCTCCCAGTCCACATATCTCTATAGCAACAGGCAATACATACTTATACAGGTGCAAGTCAAGTCAATACGCATGCCTTCTCTAGGCTCTAGCTCATATTCCGCCTTTACCAGGCCCTTTTTTTGTGTAAAGCAACTCATAGGGTAGCATCGGTATAACCTAAGCTAAAGGCCTAAAAGGTTTGATAATCAGAAGGATGACACCCAGCAAGATCATATCGTAACTCAGCATCCATCAAAGATATCACCTAACGCAACCACGTACCGGCCCACTGAAAATGTGCCTCTCTCTACTAGATGCCAGTCCCCAGAACTAACCCATATAACTAGTTTCTTGTCGCAGATAGCCCAGAAAGCCCATAGGGTATAAGTTACACCTCACTAATAGGGTCACACTCCCGTCTCTAACTCACCAGTGGCTCAGTATCTACGCATCTCGTATTACAGGTCACAAGGCTTCTTTAGGGGTACAACTATGACCGTCCCCAGAACATGGTGTATCTCTAGTCACTAACTAGTGGCACAAGTACATAACATATAATAATAATATGTAGAATGATATAAACCATAGTGCAACATAGGATAAGTTTAATCAGGATTATTTCTACCAAAAGTACTCAATAAAGATATAGATAACCGTAGCCACATCATGCATATACATACCAACAAGATATACATACTAGATTCAGTGCACAGGGTAGCATGTAATCATGTTCAACCTCAATAGCTAGCATATTTTGGTAGCCTCAAATCACACATACAAACAAACAACCTCAATAACTAGTACTATCTCTTGAAGCAAGTTTGGTGAGTCCTCAACTCCGAGGACAATAGCTATTGATCTTATGTTATATAAAGACACTTTTCTTTGTTTAGATGCTTATAACTATGAGGGTGAGCCCGAAAAGTGTCGTGGCCCCCGCTTAATTCCATGTTTAAAGGTGTTGTTGGACAAGTGATGTAATTATGCTTGAGATTTGACTCTTTTGATGATTTATGCTATTAAAGACTTCCTTTAGTCCCTTTATCCGCATTTATACTCTCTTATTATTGTCTAATTGCTTCCATGATCAAGGATGTGTAAATGATATGCTAAGAGGCTTGTTTGGGGTCCCATTCAGATTCTCATTCACCGTGTCACGTCTAGGCCCTAGGCTTGGGTCTTGACATAATTACCCTAGTCTATGTTGAACTATGATCATGGCCAATTGAGGACCTTATGCATGCTTTTCCATAAAGATGGACCAAGTTTTAAAATGATTATGAGATGATCTATGCTTACTATTGACTTATGAAAGTTCTAAATGAATGAATAATGGTGGAGGATCTTCCATCTAAGTAGTGACCTAAGTTGATGAATGTTTGATGGTGGACGATCTCCCATCTAAGGAATGATTAAGGAGCTATCATATGACTTTGACTTTATGATGTGAAAAAGGTTGTGAATTGGATGAATTGCCCTTCCACATGACTATTTATGATGTAAATGATATGACTCTATGACTTGTGGTTTTCCACTCTTGTGAGAGAACTGCCTAGCACCAAGTCAACTAGAGGTGAGTACCTAAGTTCCAAAACTACATGTTACCGTAGGTAAAAGGGTTAGAAGCGAATACCTAAATCCCTAATAGGTGAGTACCCTAACCTTAAGAGCTTAGAGGTGAGTACCCGAGTCTATGAACTAGAGGTGAGTACCTGGTTCACGCAAGGCTTAATGAATCCACTTAGGCTTTAGAAGGTTAACCATGACAAGTGACCTCCCCCTTTCTCTAGTTATTGATTAGTTCAAATAGTTTCATGTCGGTTATGGTCTCTCTCACATATATTCATGTTCCCTTCATGTCCCACAAGGTGTACTCTTATGATTATTTATGATGTTTCCTTCTTATTATGCCCAAGGATGTTTACTACTCCAAGATGTGTTTTAAAGTTCATATGGGTCATTATTTTATAATTTCAAATGAACCCACTATGATTATGTTTGTCCATTCATGTTATCAAGCACCTTTTAAAGGTTGCCCTCTCATGTATTTATGATCTCTTGTGGTATTTCATATAAAGATACATGACTTTCTTTTCAAGTATACATGAGTTCTTCATTATGATTTCTAATGTCTTGTACGTATCAAGATGGTTCTTCCCTTAAAGTAATGCATTGTTGTCCTAAAGGTATTATTATACTTATGAATAATAGCTTATGTTTCTTACGATTCTAAGTTTAAGTGCTTTATTATGTAATCAATTAAGTGTACGTTCTTTGCTTTCCACATGCATCATCTTATGTTCTATGACTTAAGTAATGCCTTAAATGATCATATTGTTCACTAGCTTATGACTTCATTGCATTACATACCTGCATACTTAGTACATTCCATAATACTAATGTGTATTCTATGCCTACATAATTTCACCATGTAGGGATTGGTGCTCCTCAATTGGGAGGAATCAACAAAGAAAGAAAAGCGAGTCCTGACTAGCTTTGGACCATAAAAGATCTTGCTTATGGTGAGTCCTCTAGTTTGAGGGAGTACTTTTCCAGGTAGGTTTCCAATTCATACCCTTTTCAAGAGGTATGGATTGGAGATGCTCTCAGTTAGTACGTACCTTTTTTTTTAAGCAAAATATCTATCCTTTATCTAGTTTGTTTATATTAAGACATTGATACTCTTATTACTCTTCTTTTGAGGGTGAGCCCAGGATATGTATTGGCCCCCGTCCCATCTATGACTTAGAGGTATTGTTAAATAATATGCTTTATATGAATCATGTGAAACTATTGTATCTGTGGAGACCTTCCCTTAGTACATACCCATGTATATTATTGGTTGTAATGTTATTAGTTCAAAGGTGAAGTTCCTAATTCCCTATTTCTCTTAAAGTGCGTCTCGTACTCCTTTTCCTTGGAATTGTATGTGTTGTGATTGAATGATGAAAATTCAATATCCTTTGTCCATAGAGTACATCCTAAGCCTCTATTTCTCTTAGTATTATTTGTTGATGATTGATCCACGCTTCTTAACGAAGGAAGTGCTTACATATGTTATGTTGCTTGTTTGGGGTGCCTTTGGGTTCTCCATTCACCATGTCGCACCTAGGCCCTAGGCTTGGGACATGATAAGCTTGGTATCAAAGCATTAGATTAATAAATGGACCTTGAAAGTTAAATATACCGTGTCAAGTAGAGTCTTGTTTATGGTTGTGAAGCATACCACAACTATGAGTAGGAGGCTATGAGGCGTTTGGGAAATGTCTCACTTTTTCAAGATCTTTGTCCTGCCTTAGAACCTACCACTTTCTATATCTAATGATTGCTCTTTGCACTTCTAGATAATGTCACCCAGAAAATTTCACAAAAGGACCCCATTCACGAAGAGGATCATGGCCCTCTGGCTCCTCAAGCTCCCCAATAAGAATATTGGAATGTAATCACATTGTTGGCACGAGCCGTGACCAACCAAGTTAACCAAGCATCCGAAGCTCCTCATGTTCCTACTTCGGCCTGAAGGGTGAGGGACATCACATAGATCTATGGAGCTAAAGTGGCGGAAGATCCCCATGAATTTATTGATGAGGTGTAAAAGGTATGTAATAACCCTCGGTTTGGGAGCCTTGAGTGCAAAAAAGTTGGCCTAAAAATGACTCGTCAGGTTCATGAGGGCAACTTACGACCCGTAGGATTGGTCCATAAACAAGGCTTTAGAAAGGGGAAAAGTTTCTAAGTGTGCGGTAACCCATAAACCAAGTGATTGCCTGTAGGATACATTACGGTCCGTAGAAATGATCGTGAGTAAGACTATCAGACATAAAGGAAATTTGAAATTTGTTGGAAGGAACCTAAATGTTACTAGACGGTTAGTAGGACCATGGATTGCCCGTAAAATCCCTTCATGAAATGAGACCAAGAAAATAAGAAAAATGGCCAAGTGTAGAAGGACTCAGCGAGTCCAACCATGACCCCTAGATGGTTACATAGCTCGCAACAAGGCTACGTGGCTTCGGGGTCCAGCAAAAGTTAGTTTTAAGGATTTCAGATGTGTTACCATACAAACAAGACTTATGGCCCGTGGATTGACCTATAGCTTGTAAACAGGTTTTCCTAAGTGAATTCGACAATTTCTAATGAGGGGCAGTTTGGTCAATTCTGTCAATTCTATTCCTAAACTCTTGGGATCTAAAAGAGTCTTATATCAGGTCCTAAACCCTAAAAAGCTTTCATTCTCTCCATTCTCTCAACTTTAAAATTTTTCTAATGTCATGATCCAAGCCTAGGGCCTAGACGTGACACGGCATAAGGGGAACTCAAAGGGACCCCAAGCAAGCCTCGTAACACATTATTACACATTCTTGGTTGCGGAAGCAATAAGATTCAACAACAATAGAGTAAAATAGGGACAATGACGCTAAGGGACAACTTCCATCTCATAAACATTAAGAGTCAATAGAGAGTCAAGCTTATGACATTACACATGACATGTCCAACAATACCTCTAGTACTTAGATAAGAGTGGGGGCCAAGAAAAGCAACCAGGTTCACCCTCATAGTCAATATTTACATAAAAGAAAGGACAGTCTTAGAACATAACATGATATCATAAGCAACGTCCCCAGAATGGAGGACTTACCAACAAGCTTGAGTGAAGGCGTACTAGCCACGTGGATGGGGATGCTCAAGCGAGGCTCCAGTTCCTATATGGTGACATCATGTAGGATAGAGTATGCATTAGTATGTTTGAATGTACTAAGTATGTAGGATGCAATGCAACAAGTTATAAGCTTCATAATCAAAATGCATAACATAGGCAACGAATAAACATATAGCAATATGCCATGTATAAATGATGCTTGAAGTAAAACCATGCTTAGATATTACATAATACGAGTATAAGGAGTGACCATTGTTAGTGCAATCCAAGGCCTATCACCTCCTTGGAGAGGCACATGAGGTACAAACCCCTTCATGTGGTTGATGAGGTACAAACCCCCAACATGGTTGATGAGGTACAAACCCCACAACGTGGTTATCAAGGTACAAACCCCTCGACATGGTTGCACGGGCCTGCCACCTTCTGAGCGAGGTGATCGAGGTACATACCCCTCAACAAGGTTACCCGGGCCTACAACCTCCCGAGTGAGGCTTGGTCATTTTTCCAACATCATAGCGATAATATTATATACATACAGTCCTTTCATCATCATATATGCATTGGACCTTCAATTCCTCAAGAAATCATAACCGGACATTTTATCAAACACTTGGCGGGTGTGTAGTGCTAGTGTAAAATCATACATTTCAATGTAAAACCATCAATAGGAACTTGGTAACACCCTCAAGTACTATAAATCATAACTCTTCATTAAAATCTCACATTAGATCTTAGATTCATAGCTTCAAACATGCTAAAATAGTCACAATGTCATGAAACCCCAACATAGTGTGCAGTGAAATTCATAATACATAAGACCCATGAGTAAATCAACTTTAAATCATGTAATTTAGGGCAAAAGGAATCTTGGATATCATGGGTGAAAGGAACATATGAAAGAAACCCATATACCTTAGCTTTAGAGAATAGCTTGACGAAGATTGAAGATGGAGACTTGAAGCTTGTGTGAGAACCTTGAAATTCGGTTGAGTTTGAGGCTTGACTTTAGGAGATGAAATATTGGCTAAGTGTTTGAGTGAGTATTTGAGAATGTGTTGAATGATATTAGGGTGAAATAAGGCTAAGTATAGGCATCTTCACGCATGGGAACACTTAGGCGCAAGACCCAAAAGGCTTGGACCGAACTTGAAAACTGGGCAAAATTTACACTACGGCGTGTCGCGCTAGGGGTGCAAAAAGCTCTCTAGAAATTGATTTTTGAAAATTTGAAATTATGATTCATTTTCTCTAAAATCAGGGTTAGACCCATGTCCCACTCAATTTGACCTCCTGAACATGAATATGATGTCGAATTTTTGATATCGTGCACAAATTTTGTGATATATGAAAATTATGATTTCGGACACTTCCGAGACACATTTCGAGCACTTTTTGGGGTTGTTTCACCTAAGGAAAAAGCTTTCAAGAAAAAGGCAAGGCAAGAACTAGGATTTCCAAGAAACGTCCCAAGACTTCAAGGTCTAATTCTCTCACATTTCCTCAAGGTATATGAGTTGATTTATGGGTATCCTCCCCCCCCATAAAGTTCCCTTCTAAGTATTTCACCTTTTCTTTAAGTTCCTTTGAAAAATTATGCATGTTTATGATGATTTCATGACATTTATGTTATTAATTGCTAATAATGATATCTTACAACTATTTACTAAGTGTATATGCATGTTTGAGCTATTGATGGGGACCCCAAGGATGGGTTTCAATAAGGGTGAAGTATGGGCATTTTTGATGGTCCTTAAAAAGAGAATTTCCTTATGTTTTATGCGATTTATGATTGTTCCATTTCAAAAGCTTAGCCCACCTAGTTTTTAAGTAAATCTTTACATGATTTATGATGAATGTAGCATTAAAATTATGTTTTAAGTAATGATTTGTCAAAGATATAAGCATATGGAAATTTTCCCTAAAAAGATGTTTAAGAAGGTATTTAAGGTGAAAGGACAATCTCACTTGTGGTTTCTAAGTCTGAGCTAATCATAGAATGATTTTAAGTCGTATTTCAAAATATTTTATGGGATGGCATAGCACCGAGTAGACTTGAGATTAGGATTCATTCTGTTAGTTGAAGCATGACCCATTAAAGTTAAATCTCAAAGTCCTAACTATGTGTCACCATGGGGGCCGTATAGGCTAGGCTAGTAGATTCACGTAGGCCATTTATGTTATTAAAATATATGCAAAGTTGATGAAGTTCCACCCGACAAGTGGTCCCCCGTGCCAATTTAGGGGGTTTTGTTGGACTCCATGTAGTAGCTCATATGGGTTTAAGTGTCAGTTAAGGTCTTCTCTCATAAGTTTATGATCCATGTGGGGGGGTTCCACCCGACAAGTGGTCCACGGTGCCATCGTAAGGGGTTTTTTTTTGGATTCCATGTAGTAGCTCACATGGCCTTAAATTTTAGTTAAGGTCTTGTCTCAGAAGTTTATGATCCTATGATATCTTTTTATTACATGTGCTTTCTCATACATTGACTTCTATTCATATGGAGCCATATTCCTAGAGCATGCTTAAGCTCGCTTTATGTATCTTTTATCTCATAATTACTTATATGTTATATTTATGAATGATGACATTACAATTCCAATGTACTAACGCATACTTTACCTGCATGATTTAACCATGTAAGGACAGGAACTACTCCATTGGCTCCTGGCTACTATTCAACATTCAAGACTAGCATTGTTATTCGTGGTAAGCCCTTAGTTCAGGGCTTTATCATCATTCCACTC
Organism: Solanum medicagineum; assembly: GCA_026153255.1. NCBI lineage: Eukaryota > Viridiplantae > Streptophyta > Magnoliopsida > Solanales > Solanaceae > Solanum > Solanum medicagineum. The sequence goes on along the minus strand of JAPFFP010043087.1, from coordinate 17,017 downwards.
TATCTTGTATTTATTTTGATACAATGTATTTGTAACCCTTTTTTAGGCATTTACTTTCTATGTTGCACAATTATTAATTTTTTTCTATTTAATGGAAATTGGCCGTTACTAGTTCTGTCCATCGATGTAGCAGTTGGTATGCTTATGGACAATGAATGTTAGTTAACATATAGATTTTTAATGTTTCTTCATGGCTTTTAAAGGCCCATAGTTCCTTTCCCCTTGTTTTTCCACAAATGTTTTCATTAAAGGCCTATGAATGTTTAAGATACTTGAAATGGCTTAGGTGAGATGTCTTCGGGTATCTCATTCACCATATGATGGCTAGGCACCAAGGGTGGGTCATTACAAACTTGGAATCAGAGCATGAGTTTTTGAAAGGTTCCTCGGATTACCCCATAACATAAAGTCTCATTTAAGGTTGTGAAGCATGCCACCATCTTGAGTGAGAGGCTATGTGATGGTTTAGAAAAGTCTTCCCTTCTTTCTTATTAATATCGTGACTTAGAGTTGAATAGTGTTTCCGTTAACTAACGATGGCCTTTTGCTTGTTTCTATATCAAAAGCCATGAAGAGCTCCCTATCAACGAGGCACTCTAGGTCCATAAGTTCCTGCACTCCAACAGGATAATAGAGTTTCTCATGTGGAGTTTTGAGATGCCTTTACCTTATTAGCCAAAGCATTGGCCAATCAAGCCAATCGGGGGATAGCCATACCTCCCTAAATTCCTACCCCAACTGCGAGAGTATGTGACTTCTTATGGATGAACCCATTGGAATTTCATGGGTTTAAGATGAAGGAGGACTCTATTGACTTCATTGAGAAGGTGTATTAGGTAGTTGTAGTGATAGGCATTTCTTCAGAAGAGAAAGCCGAGTTGGTGGCCTACCAACTCAAAGGAGTCACCAAGATTTGGTATGAACAATGGGCAAATGAGAGGGACCAAGAAGCGGGTCCTATCGGTTGGGAAGAACTTAAGTGTGCTTTCTTTGACCAGTTCTTTCTAATTGAGCTTAATGAGGTAAAGGTCCAATAATTTATCACTCTTAATCAAGGGACCATGAGCGTGAAGGACACTCTCAAATTCACCAAGTTATCAAAGTATCCTCCCTTTATGGTCGTGGATTTGAGGCCTCAAATGAGCAAGTTTATTTCTAGTATCTCCAAGTCGATCTCAAAGGAATGCAAGACGGCCATGTTGGTGAAAGAGATGGACATTTTCCACTTGATGACATATGAAAAGCAGATTGAAGAGGAAAGGCTCCGAGAAAGGGCAAGGGAGCCCAAGAGGGATTAATTTTATGGTGGGAGCTATTCTCTACAAAGGAGTAGTGGTCACAAGTTTCAAGGTATCCAAAACCAAAGTGGTCAAGGATCCACCAACACTCCACCTCTTTGAACTATAAAGGATAAGGGGGCTGCTCCTTAGCTCCAAAGTTCAAGTTGCCCTAATTGCAGAAGACTCCGTAAAGGAGAATGTCTAGCCAAGTCCAATACTTGATTCAATTGTGGGAAGTCCGGCCACCATGCCAAGGATTGTAGGAGAAGTGGCACAAGGCCCTAAGGCCAAAAAGGTCAAGCTCAAGGTGCCTAAAGGAGCAACCGGATCTATGATCTTCATGGTCACCAAGAGGTCGAAGATGTTTTGGATGTTGTCACTGGTATGTTAAGAGTTTTTGATTATGATGCATATACACTTTTAGATCCGGGAGCAAATTTATATTTTGTAACTCCACTCCTTGCTAATAAATTTCATGCATGTCTCAAAGTCCTCCATGAGCCCTACGAGGTGAGTAGCCCCGTAGGAGAGTCCATTATGGCACGAAGAGTTTATAGGAGTTGTCCCATCTCTATCTATCATAAAGAGGTCTCATGTAACTTGATTGAGCTTCCATGGTAGAGTTTGATGTGATTTTTGGAATGGGTTGGTTGCATGTTTCCTATGCTTCCATTTATTGTAGAATCCGTAGGGTCAAATTCCAATTCCTTAATGAGCCAATTCTTGAATTAGAGGTAGTAACTCCTTTTGTAGGGGTCGATTCATTTCCTTCTTAAAGGCCTTTAAAATGATCTCCAAGGGGTGCATCTGTCACTTACTAAAAGTCAAAGATGTCACTTCCAAAATTCCTCTCTTGAGTCGGTCCCCATTGTGAATGAGTTTCTTGATGTCTTTTCGGATGAGTTACTGGGTGTTCCTCTTGAAAGAGAAATAGACTTTGGTACAACCCTCTTACCTGATACTCAACCTATCTTAATCCCTCTATATAGAAGGCCTCCCGTAGAGTTAAAAGAGTTACAAGAGCAATTGAGGGATTTGTTAGAGAAAGGTTTTATTAGATGATCTTAGAAACCAATCGCGTTCCGGTGAAAATCTCAATATCGTATTCGTCTAGAAGAAAAACAAAAGTTGCGTTTTCATTATGGTCTTACAGAATGACTAGCTGGTCTCCATGGGATTCCCCGACGTTATTTTTAAGAAAGAAGGATGGGTCACTCCGTATGTGCATTGACTACCGGCAACTCAATAAGGTTCACCATCAAGAATAAGTATCCCCTTCTGAGAGTAGATGATTTATTTGAACAATTACAAAGGGCTACTTATTTCTCTAATGTTGCCTTGAGATTCAGTTATTACCAATTGAGGATGAGAGAAAGTGACATTCCTAATACGATATTCTGAACTAGGTATGGTCTTTTTGAGTTTGTGGTGTTGTCGTTTGGCCTCACTAATGCACCTACAATATTTATGGACCTCATGAAAGGGGTGTTCAAGTCCTAACTTGACATGTTCATCATGGTGTTCATTGATGACACCTATATCTACTCTCAAGGTGAGCAAGAGCACATGAAACACTTGTGGGTGGTATTACAAACCCTAAGGAAACATAGGCTTTATGCAAAGTTTGACAAATGTGAGTTTTGGCTAGATGCGGTTGCCTTTCTTGGGCATGTGGTATCTAGTGAGGGTATCAAAGTTGATCCTAAGAAGACTGAAGCCTGAGAAATTGGCTAGGCCATTGACTCCTTCTGACATAAGGAGTTTCTTTAGCTTAGCCGATTATTATAGTAGGTTTGTGCAAGATTTTTTCACTATTTCATCCCAACTTATCAAGTTAACTCAAAAGAAAGCTAAGTTTGTGTGGATAGATGAATGTGAGAAAAGTTTCCAAACCTTAAAGGATCAACTAACTTTGGCCCCAATATTGACATTGCTCGAAAGGAATGATGGGTTCGTCATGTATTGTGATGCATCAAGGATTCGGTTGGGTTACATTCTAATGCAAAATGGTAAAGTGATTACCTATGCTTCAAGGCAGTTGAAAGTGCATGAGAAGAATTACTCGACTCATGATCTTGAACTTACATCGGTGGTGTTTGCCCTGAAAATTAGTCAACATTACTTGTATGGAGTTCATGTGGATATCTTCACTGGCCTCAAGAGGCTCCAACATGTGTTCACCCAAACGGATCTCAATTTGAGGCACAAAGGTGGTTCGAGTTACTCAAAGATTATGACATGAGTGTGAAGTATCACACCGGAAAGGCAATGTGGTAGCTGACGCCCTTAGTAGAGTTTCTATGGATAGTGTGTCTAATCTTGGAGGTGTTGGAAAGATGGAGTTACCTAGAGACGTTCATAGGTTAGCTGGATTGGGAGTGAAATTGAGTGAGTCCGAAATGATGGTGCAATGGTTCTTCATGGGTCTGCATCTTCTATAGTTGAGGAGGTTAAGGCTGAGCAAGAACTTGATCCCACCTTGTTTGAGTTGAAAGCCTTAGTGAAAGATGGAAAGATAAAGGTTTTCTCACAAGGGAGAGATGATGTACTCAAATATCAGGAGAGGTTGTGCATGCCCAAATGATGGTGATTTGAAAAAGCTGATCATGCAAAAAGCTCATAAATCTTCATATTCCATTCATCCCAGCACTACAAACATGTATAGAGACTTGAGGGAGATTATTGGTGGAACAGAATGAAGAAGGACATTGGTCAGTTTTTGTTCGAGTTTGCTTATTGCCAACAGGTCAAGGTTGAACACCAAAGGTCGGTGACCTAGCACAAAACATTGACATTCCTACATGGAAGTGGGAAAAGAGATCAACATGGACTTCGTAGTTGGATTGCCAAATATTTGAAAAGCATTTTTGACTCTATATGGGTGATAGTTGACTGCATGAAAAAGTCAGTCACTTCTTACCGGTCAAGACTACATTCAGTGCCGAAGACTATTCTCGCTTGTATATCCGAGAGTTGGTGAGGTTGCATAGGATTCCATTCTCTATCATATCAAATCGTGGAGTTTTGTTCACTTTTCACTTTTGGAAGTCTTCTCAAAAGGGACTTGGCATTAGGGTGAAGTTGAGTATTAGTTTTCATACCCAAACCGACGGACAAGCCAAAAGAACTATTCAAACATTGGAAGACATGTTGAGAGCTTATATGTTGGAGTTTACAAGGAGTTGGGATGAGTATTTTCCACTTATCAAGTTTGGCTACAACAATAACTTTGAAGCGAGTATTGGGATGGCACCATTTGAAGCATTGTATGGTAGAAAATATAGATCGCCCACTGGGTGGTTCGACCTCAGTGAGGTGGCATTAATAGGACTATACTTGGTGATGAATGCTATGGAGAAAATTAAAAGCACAAGGGAAAATTTTCAAATAACCCAAAGCTGACAAATATCCTACTCTGATGTGAGAAGAAGGGAACTTGAGTTCCAAGTTGGTAATTGGGTCTACTCAAAGGTATCTTCAATGAAATGTGTGATTTGGTTCAGTAAGAAAGGAAAGTTGACCCCTATAAGGTGGTGAGAAGAGTGGGAAGAACGACATATGAGTTGGATCTGCCCAATGAGTTGTATTTGATTCATCTTCTTTTCCATGTGTAGATGTTGAAAAATTTCATAAGTGGTCTAAATTCCATAGTTCCTTTGCGTGATTTGAAAATTGAAGAAAATTTGAGTTATGAAGAAGTCCTGGTGAAAATTCTAGACCGGCAAGTGAAAAAACTAAGGAACAAAGAAGTTGCATCCATCAAAGTACTTTGGAGAAACCAATAAGTTGAGGGTGCTACATGGGAAGCAGAAGCACACATGATGAAGTGTTATCCATATCTATTTCACTCTACTCAAGCCTAAGGTACTATGAAATTCTTCCTAAAGCCTCAAACTCCATGCACTTTATTTTTCATGATGTATGCACTTATTTAGAAGTTTATAAGCTGTCTTGAGACATGTTTTGAAAGTGAGTTCTGAATTTTTTGTGAAAAGATGTTCAATTTGTATTTTTGCATGCATACTAGATTGTTAGATACCAGTTTACTCTTTAGAGCCTGCCTTTAAGTACATTCGGGGACGAATGTACCCAAGGGAGAGATATTGTAACAACCCTTAGTTTAGGAGTCTTGATTGAAGAAAAGTTGGCCTGTAGTTAGGCTTACAAAGGAAACTTATTGCCCATGGGTGTATTATGTCCAGTAGGATTGGTCCTATAACATGAGACTTCAGGAAGGGGAAAAGTTTCCAAGTGTAGGGTAACTCACGGACTAAGTGACAACCATATAATACCTTACGATCTGTATGAAGGGTCTTGAATGATACTATCAGACATGAAGGAAATTTGGAGTTAGCTAGAAGGTGACCTACGTGTTACTAGATGACTCCTACGGCCATGTATGGCTCGTAGAATCCCTTCGTTAAATGAGACTAAGAAAATAAGAAAAATGGCCATGTGTGGAAGGACTCTGTGAGTCCAACCATGACCCATAGATGGTTACATGGCCCATAACAAGGCTTCATGGTTTTGGGGTCCAACAAAAGTCAGTTTTAGGAATTTTAGATGTGTTACCAGACGAACGAGACTTACAGCTCGTGGATTGACCCGTGGCCTGTAAATGGCTTTTTGTAAGTGAATTTGATAGTTTCTATAAGAGATAGTTTGACCAATTCCGTCAATTTTATTCCTAAACTCAGTTATTTTGTGATCCAAAGGGGTCTTAAATCTGGTCCTAAACCCTAAGAAGCCTTCATTCTCTCCATTCTCTCAACTATAAAATTTTCCTAAGGCAAAAACTCTCAGGAAGAAGGTAAGGTAAGAACTAGGATTTCCAAGAATCTTCCCAAGGCTTCAAGGTCCGATTCTCCCACATTTCCCCAAGGTATCTAAGTTGATTTATAGGTATTCTTCCACCAATAAACTTCCCTTCTAAGTATTTTACCTTTTCTTTAAGTTCGTTTAAGAAATTATGCATGCTTATGCTGATTCTATGACATTTATGTTATTAATTGCTAAACACAATATCCAACAACTATTTCACTAAGTGTATATGAATGTTTGAGCTATTGACGATGACTGCAATGATGGGTTTCGATAATGGTGAAGTGTGGGAATTTTCGATGGTCCTTAAAAAGAGAAATTTCATTATGTTTTATGCATTTTATGATTGTTCCATTTTAAAAAGCTTAGCCCACCTAGTTTTCAAGTAAAGGGCATTAAAGTTAAGTTTTAAGTAATGAGTTGTCAAATATATAAGCATGTTGACAGTTGCCCTAAAACGATGTTTAAGAAAGATCCCCAAGATGAAAAGACAACTCTAACTTGGTGGCTCCTGAGTCGGAGCCAATCCTATGATTGCTATTTATGATTCTAAAGTTATATTTTAAAAGATTCCGTGAGATGGCTTAGCACCGAGTGGACTTGAGATTGGGATTCATTCCATTAGTTGAGACTTGGCCTATTAAAGTTAAATCTCAAAGTATTTAACTATGTCCCACCACAGGAACCCTTGTAGGCTAGGCTAGGCTAGTGGATCCTTATAGGCCATTTATGTTATTACGATACATGCAAAGTTGACAGAGTTCCACCTGGCAAGTGGTTACCCGGTGCCTAGGGGGTTATGTTGGATTCCATCTAGTAGCTCACATGGTCTTAAATAACGGTTAAGGTCTCCTCCCAATGTTTATGATGCTATGATATATTTTTATTACATGTACTTTCTTATGCATTGACTCTTATTCATATTGAGCCATATTCCTTGTGCATGCTTAAGCTCGCTTTATGTATCTTTTATCTCATAAGTACGTATTTGTTATATTTATGAATGTTGATGTTACAACTTCATACATGCATTGCATTTCACATACTTAGTACATTCGAACATACTAACACATAATTTACCTGCATGATTTAACATTGTAGAGACAGGCACTCCTCTACCGACTTATGGCTAGTACTCAACGTTCAAGACTATTATTGTTATTCATGGTGAGCCCTTAGTTTGGGACTCCACCATTTTTCAATTTTATCTTGTATTTATTTTTAAGACAATGCATTTGTAGCCCTTTCTGAGGTATTTAATTCTTATGTAATTATAGATTCATTTCTATTTGATGGAAACCGATTGTTACCGGTTCTGTCCATCGATGTAGTAGTTGGTTTTCTCATGGACAACGAATGTTAGTTATCATATTGCTGTTTAATGTTGCTTCATTGCTTTTAAAGGCCTATGGTCCCCTTTGCCCTTGTTTCTTTTGTAAATGTTTCCATTAAATGTCTATGAATGCTTAAGATGGCTTAGGTGAGGTGGGCCTTCGGGTATCGCCTTCACTGAGTGGTGACTGGGCTGCTAGGCCGGGTCGTTACAAGGTCCTAGCTATTATGGGGGTAAGATCGGAGGAGAAACTGAAACTAGTGGCCTATAAACTTAAAGGCCTTGCACAAATATGGTTCATTCAATAAAAAAGTGAGAGGAATGAGGATCGGGGTCCTATTTCGTGGGTAGAGTTCAAAGATATATTTCTTGATCGTATCTTTTTGTTGGAACTGAGTGAAGGTAAGATCCAAGAGTTCCTCAACCTTAGTCAACGAAGGTTGAGTGTGAGAGAATATTCCCTCAAGTGTACTAAATTGTCTAAGTATGCTCTCGTTATGGCTTCAGATCCAACAACAAGGATGAGTAATTTTGTGATGTGTGTCTCTGATTTGGTGGCCCAAGAGTGTAGGATGGCTATGCTGATAAAGGGAATGGACATTTCTAGATCATGACATATGCTGAGCAAATTGAAGGGGAGAAGCTTAAGAAGGATTCAAGGATGACTAAGAAGGCCTGACTTGAGGATGGACCATCTTTTGATTGTGCTTTTATGCCTAAGTTTTACAAGGATAGGGTGCCTAACCCTAAGTATCGAGGTGAGGGTGTTAATAGTCAAACATTTCCCATATGCCACAAGTGTGGAGGGTACCGGCTAGGAGAATATTTAGCCAGTTCATGTGCATGTTTTGGGTGTGGTCTAATGGATCATAAGTTGAGGAATTGTCCATGGGTTCCTAATAATGATGAGGATAATCGTCAACGATCTCAACGTTACCCTCTCTAAGGGTCCTAGAGTTAGAATGGTGCTTCACACGGTATGTTATGAATTTTCCTTATGTGGTAATGATATTGGTATGGATTGGTTTCAAGTCCATTGTGTTGTGGTTGATGTTGTGACAAAAGAGTTGTGGTGTTGAGATAAGTAGAAGTTGCTTCTTATATTCACCTTCATGCATCTTTATCTTCCATCCCTTTCATGACATTTCATACGCATGCATGCTCATGAAAAAGATTTCTAAAAATGTTTCAAAATTGTATTAATGCATTCATATTGTGCTGAAATTTGTTTATTAACTCTTCTCAAGCGTATTTCCATCATATTCGAGGACAAATGTTTCTAAGGGGGAGATATTGTAACACCTTAGATCTTAAGCTAAGACCCATGTAAGTTTTCATACACGTATAGGCTCAATTTGATGACTCCTAATGTGGTGGTATCAATTATTATGTATTCTAAGTGGATTATATGTGGTTTATGGTCATTAGACATCTCTTCCATCAAGCCAAGTCACAAGGATTTCAATCCGCTAAGTTTTGGTACGAGTTCGTATATGAGTTAGCTTCAAATGACCATATATCTTAACACACAATTAATTAGGTGACCTACTACCTAGTAAATTAAAGATACTTGAATTAGCTTTCCGACTCATCTTATTTCGCCTTATTCAGTGTTCAGAGTAAAAAGTTATGGCCATTTAACTAAAGCTTGTCAAAACTATCAAATTTGATGAGCTGCTGTTTTGACAGTTAAAATATCCCAAGAAAGATTAAATACTATACAAAAAGGCGACCCAAAGGTCTCATTTGGTGTACCACCAAATGTTTCAACGATGACACCCTTGGGCTGCCAATTTTGCCACCAAGACTTATTAAAATGTCTTTTTTTTTTTACTTTTGATGATATTTTATTTTTTACTTTTGATCATACTTTCACATTCCCCAAAAGGATTTTGAACCCACTCAATCTAAATACACCTTACTTAGAGTATTGTCATGCCATAATAACCTTTTTCTTCACTCATTTCGAATTTTTCTCTCAAGAGACCTAAATCCTCTATTAAAGAACAACCTGTACTTTTTTCCAAGCTTTTCACCCAATCCAATATTTTCTTCAACCTTCTTCTCTATTTTGCTCTATGATATGTGGGTCTGTTCATCCATGGGTCTTTCTACACATGGTGTCCAAAATTGTTTTTAACCCTATCTTTAATTTCAAGATTTATTTTAATATGAGTACTTTCTATTCGTAATTATATTCTCGATTCATGTTAGAAATTGTTATTTATTGATTTGAAATGCATGAAATGAGCTAGAATTTATCAACCCTTTATATTACTACATTGGATTGATGATTTCGTTAATCGGTCTTGCTAAATCTTTATCCAAGTGCTATATTTTGGTCAAAATCATGAATATTTTGGTCAAATGAGTAATGCCATCTAATTGCATGTGTTGATGGATTTTGAGAAATGTTTTATCTTAAACTATTATGGGCCTTTGAATCTCATTATGGTTTTTTAAATTATGGTTTATGAGATGATATTCATGATACCCTAACTAGAAATTCTCAATGATTATGGGTGTGTTGTTTTGAAATTGTTTCAAGTGATTGTGTTTTACCCCGTTCACGCATGTTATTGAATTTCATGATTTTAAGTCTTTATGCATGAACCTACCAAAGTTTGAAACTAAGGTCATACAATGAAATATATCATGTATGATGATGAGATTTTACTATATGTGTTGTCATAATTTTTTTTTCAATTTATGGTTTCTACTAAAATTATGCATGAATTTTATTAAGTTACATGCTTTAAGTTGATTTCAAACTTTATACCACATAATTACCCTACTCTATGTTGAACTATGATCATGGCCAACTAAGGACCTTATACATACTTTTCCATAAAGATGGACCAAGTTAAAAAAAATGATGTTTTCCATGAGGAATGAAGGCTTATGAGATGATATTTGTTTACTATCTACTTATGAAAGTTCTCAATGAAATGAATGAATGATGGTGGAGAATCTCCCATCTAAGTAATGATCCATGTTGATGAATATTTGATAGTAGAGGATCTCCCATCTAAGGAATGATTGAGGGGCTATCCTTTGACTTTGACTTTATGATGTAAAAAGGGTTGGGAATTGTATAAATTGCCCTTCCATGTGACTTTTCATGATGTAAATGATATAACTTGCAATTTTTCGCTTTTGTGAGAGTACTACCTAGCACCGAGTGGACTAGTGGAGAGTATGAGAGTACCTAAGTCCCAAAAACTATTTTCCATCGTAGGTAAAATGGTTAGAGGCGAATAACCAAATCTCTAAAAGGTGAGTACCCTAAACTTAAGGACTTAAAAGTGAGTACCCGAGTCTAAGAAGTAGAGGTGAGTACTCGGTTCAGTCATGCTTGGTGGATCCATTTAGGTATTAGGAGGTTCACCTTGGCAAGTGAGTTCCCCCTTTTTCTGGTGTAGGGGTGACATAGGGACTCCGTGGATTAGCTTACATGGTTTCATATTGGTTATGGTCTCTCTTACATATGTTCATGTTCCCCTCATATCCCCTAAGGTGTCCTCTTATGCTTATCTATGATGGTTCCTCGTTATGCCCAAGGATGTTTACTTCTATAGGGTGTTTTTTAAAATTTATATGACTCATTATTTTATAAATTCAATTACTTTCCCCGCTATGATTATGTTTGTCCATGCATGTTATCAAGTACCTTCTAAAGGCTTCCCTCGCATGTGTTTATGATCCTTGTTACTACTAATGGTATTTCTCATAAAGGTACTCGACTTTCTTTTTGAGTATGCATGATTCTCCATTATGATTTCTCGTATCTCATACTTATCAAGATGGTTCTTCCCTTAAAGTAATTCATTGTCCTCATAAAGATATTATTATACTTATGCAGAATGGTCTACGTTCCTTACTATTCTACGTTTAAGTGTTTTATCATGAAATGCATTAAGTGTAGATTCTTTGCTTTCCACATGTATCATCTCATCTTCCATGAATTAAGTAATGTCTTAAATGATCATAGTGTTCACTAGCCTATGACATGTACTTCATTGCATTGCATACCTACATACTTAGTACATTTCATAGTACTAACGCGTATTCTATGCCTACGTGATTTCACTATGGAAGGGTTGACGCTCCCTGATATCTTCCACGTGACTAGCTTTGGACCATAGAGGATCTTTCTTGTGGTGAGCCCTCGAGTTCGAGGGCAATATTTATCCTCTACCTAGTTAATTTATATTAAGACAATGATACTCTTATTACTCTACTTTTGAGGGTGAGCCAGGGACATGTCTTGGCCCCCATCCCATCTGTGACTAAGAGGTATTGTTGGTTAATATGTTTTGTATGAATCTTGTGACGCTATTGTATCTATGGAAATCTTCCCTTCCCTATCCCACGCATATTGTTGCTTGTGATGTTATTAGTTCAAAAAGTGAAGTTCCTAAGTCTCATTTTCCATAAAGTGTGTCCCATACCCTCTTTTCTTAGAATTGTATGTGTTGTGATTGAATGATGAAGTTCTTTATCCCTTGTCCCATAGAGTGCATCCTAAGCCCCTAATTCCCATAATACTATTTGTTAATGATTTATCCTAGCTTCTTAACCAAAAATGTGCTTACGTATACTATGAGGCTTGTTTGGGGTGCCTTCGAGTTCTCCATTTGCCATGTCACACCTAGACTCTAGGCTTAGGTGTTAATACCCGGACCTAGGGTCTAGGAGTGGCATGGCGAATGGGAACCCGAGAGTCCCCAAACAAGCCTCAAGGTATCCAAAATTCACATAATCGGTTCAGAAGCACATTCAAATAGTATGCACATAATTCTAAGGAACGGAAAAGTAGGACTCACGCTATAGGGATATCATAGGGCAAGAGATTAACATGGATTCACATAACTCGTACCAGATAAGATTAAGGGGCGGGTAAGTATGACTCACTCTATGGGGGTAATTGTGGACTTAAGATCTTCCACATTTCCACATAAAAACATACATACTTATCGTAATTCTAATGGCTAAATGACAATATCCACATCCAATAGATAACCATAATCGTAAACTCCAAACTACAACACATAGCACATATCCATACAAGAGTCTACAAGATGTCCAATTATGCCTCTAGTCGTAAGATGGAGGGGCCAAGACACATCTCGAGCTCACCCTTGAAGTATATAATATAAGCAAAAGCACCATAGGTAGAGGAATGGTGACTTGTCCTTGAAAGATAGGACTCAACACAATAAGTATCTCAAATCAACTCTATTCATCCAATGGTAGATGAAAATAGTCTTCAGTCCCTACATGGTGAGATCATGTAGGCAAAAGTATGCATTAGTACGTTTGAATATACTAAGCATGCAAGGTGCGATGCATGTAACTTACCAAACCTGCATTCGATATTAGATGACAAGGGCACATAATATAGAAAGATATATATATATATATATAGTAAGGAACATAGTATAACTAGATGCTATGAAATTCATGATCCGTGAAATGCAAATGATACTCATATATATAGTGGAGATGTGACCTCAACTGACATAAGTAAGACCAAGCAAACTATTACTTGGAATCCTCATGAAATCCCCTCATCATTAAAAGAGGTGGTCTACTTGCCAAAGGTAAACCATACTTCACCTTACGAGCATCCCCATTTCGTCTGAAGCAACCTTCCTTACGGGCATCCCCATTTCAAATAGGATTTTCACATATAACATATCATATCAATTCTTCGCCTTATAGGCATCCCCTTTTCGGAGGCAACTTTCCTTATGTGTATCTCCATTTCGGAAAGGACCTATGCTTGACACATAGTTCAAGGAAAGGGAGAGGGCCCTTGGGGATAGCCCTAACACCACCAATCCATCAGTGCTAAGTCGTCATCCCACAAGAATATATTTATGTATATATTTACATGATTTCAAAGAGACAACAATCATTTCGAAAACCATTTCAATGCATTCTTAGGCTTAAAGCCAAACATCATTCATAATAATTCATACTTAGGCTCAAATGCCAAAATTCATAATTTCATAGTCATAATACTCATGCATAGGAATAGTCCATTCGTATGCAAGATGGTGCAAGCACCCAAAATGCTCAAAGAGCCATCATCACAGACATGTACGTGATCACATTCTTGTCATAACCAATATCTTTTCAAAATTATATCGTAGAACACTATTAGGCTTAACTCATTCTATACTTTCTAAAATAAGCCAATGTCATGAATGCGAATGCCATGAATGATGTGAAGATAGCATGGGAAATTAAGATTCAATCTAAATTCAACAATATAATATGAAATTCAAGTGAAAACATAATTAAATCCACATTTAAAATAAAGTATAATCGCCCATGTATGAACAAACCTGAAAAGGGACATACATATTTATAATCTTTAGTTCAATGTAAAATATTCATAATAGGGCTTAAAGTAATTTATAATCATCAAATATGTACAACCCATACATCAATTTAATTTAATAAATCCAAATAGTCAAAACCCATATTCAAAGAGAGCTTAAATTCATGAAATTTTGATTGAAAAGATTTGGGTCTCTTTGGTTCAAAGGAACCAAAGATCAGACCCACAAGCCTAGACCCAATTGAGAAATTCCAAGAGAAGTTTGAAGGAGATTTGAATTTACCTTGATCCCCAAGTTGAAAATCTCCAAGAGTTCTTGAGAGGAATGTGAGAGAGTTTAAAATGTGAGGAGTGAGTTTTGAATGTTCGGAATAGAGTTTGGGTCCTTAGAAGGTCATTAGATAGCATAGGAAATCCCAAAAGACTAATATAAATAATTGAGTTTATGAAAATGCCATTAATAAAATGGAATTTACAAGAAAACCCGCAATACCCCTGCACAGACGAGTTCTACGAAAACGAGCGTAACTTCTTTACCCGAACTCTAAATGAGGTGAAACGAAGTGTACCTAATAGATAATTCAAAGAGCTTTAATTTTATAGATCGTGGCCCACCCAGTTATGTTTTTGGTAAGAGATATGACCCTTTAAAGTTGACCCTTCTATCAGTACTTGTGAGAAACTTAGCCAATGGAATTCCTTTGAACTTGGCTTGATGTAGGAGACCCATGATGACCATAAAAAATATAAATAAGCTTGAAGTTAAGTCTTGAGAGTGAACTTAGCTTGAGTTTGAAGCTCCCAAACTTAGAATATTTTTGAGCCAAAATTGAGACATACGGTTGGACAACACGGGGGCCGTGTGGCTTCACACGGTCTGTACCACTCCGTGGCACTAACCTTAACCAAAGTAAAATCTTCCATGCCAAGAGTGAAGCAACACTTAGAATATATTTCACATCAGAGGTTATACGGGCACCCTCACGACTCGTGGTGCATCACACTAGCCGTGTGATGGGTCTTGTGACCTCACTTAGTCTCAAAATGTTGGGACTTCACGCCTAGGCCATCACACGGCCTACCACATAGTCCATAGAGTGTCACACGGACCGTGAGGGTTCAAGTGTGTTGTGCCATGGTTTTTAGTCCCCATAATGTGGAACCAAATAACGTTCAAGGGTCAAGGGCCACTCAACGAGACCATACACGGTCCATGTGAGCTCACACAGGCCGTGGGGTCATCCTTGGAGTGCCACTTGGTCCAAAAATTTCTGAAAAATGAAATTCCAAGCTCCAATGAAGTCGTACAATACCCGGGGTCATTACATGATCTCCCCCTTGGGAACATTAGTCCTTGAATATAGTAGAACAAGGCTTGACTTAGAACATGAAACTTCAAGACACAAGGTACAATGCATAATTCATCATTTGAAAATCATCAAGTTGTTAAAACGCATATCAAAACGTATTCAAATCATTTTAAAACATCATAAAATAAATTATTTCGTGCACATGTATGTATGTCTTGTCATGAAGCTCAAGAGTGAAAGAGTTGGGACCATTGAGAATAGGAAGCACCTAATACCATAGGCTTAAGTAGATTGGATAGGATAAAGGTATCACGGCATCCTACTTTCTCCTACCTCCCACGTAGCACTTTTCACATGTTGATTTCTCCAAAACATCTAACCGAAGCCACATCCTTGTAATGAAGCCGCTTCACTTGGCTATCCAAAATTTCCACCAAAAATTTCTCATTTAGGAAAGTTCTCCTCGAACTCCACCCTTTCCTAAGGCACAATAGTACTATGATCACTTACCAACATTTTCAACTTAGACTCATGGATAACCGGGTAAATAGAGCTCAAATCCGGAGGCAATTCCAACTTATGAGTCACATTCCTAATCCGCTCAAAAGTCCTCATAAGGACTTGCATACCGAGAACTTAACTTGCCATCCTTTCCAAAACGTATCACACCCTTCTTAGGTGGGGCCTTCACATACACTTAATCACCAATGCAAGACCTATGGCCCTTTTTTCCAAGATCCAAATAAAACCTTTTGATGACTTCGAACCACCTTCAACTTTTCCCTAAATAATCCCAATCATTTCTTAGCCTCCAACACTAAATCCAGGCCTATCGAAGTCATCTCACCTAATTCAAACCATTCCACCAAATACCTACACCTTCTACCACACAAAACCCCAAACTGTGCCATACCAATGCTAGCATGAAAGCTGTTGTTATAAATAAACTCAATAAGTGGTAGGCGATTACACCAATTAACCTTGAATTTTAACATGCAAGACCTCAACATGTCATCCGATCAACAATAACCCAAATTGAATAAAATTGCTTTGGAGTCCGGGGCAACCCAACCACAAAATCCATGTTCGCCTCTTTCCACTTCCAAGTAGAAATTTCAATATCTTGAGTCAAACCACCGAGTCCTTGGTGTTCTACCTTCGTTTGTTGAAAATTGGGGCATTTGGATACAAACTTTGCTATATCCTTCTTCAAACAATGCGACCCATACACTTCTCCCAAACCTTAGTACTTCTTAGTAGATCTTGGGTGAATAGAATAATGAGAGTTATGGGCTTTACTCATGATCATATCCTTAAGACCATCAACGCCCGAAACATAAAAAGATCTTGGTACCGAATTACACCATATCCCCCTTGGGAGAAAAACTCTATCTCATTTCTAGTAACTGATGTGCATTCAACATACAACACATTTGGTGCCTAAAACATGAGATTTTAGGTGTTCTCAATGTGATATTTTATGGTTTTTATGTTTTTTTTTGTTTATTTTTGCAATAAAATACAGGTTGGCTTGATTTTGGGAAAAGTTGTAGATGTTGATTTTGAGAAACTTCGAGTCGTAGCCCAATCTACAAGTCATAGGTGATGTTCGTAGCAAATAACAGTGTCCAAAAATAAAATCTGAGAATTTGAAATTCAGCCATACGAGCTCAAGGTACGAGTCGTCGTCCACTTTATGACTCGTAGAAGGGGGCATCGTAGTAATTAATATTGTTAATTAAAATTGGACCAATAAATGCAAAAGTGGAATACAAGAAGGCACTATGAGCCGTAGACCAGACTACGACACATAGAGGTGGATCATAGTAGTAAAGTCTAGAATACTGACCATGAAAGGCTGATTATGGCTCGTAGGTCACCCTACGAGTCGTAACTATGAGCTGTAGCAGACGCCGACTAGATT
>JAPFFP010043086.1:0-13525 GCA_026153255.1 Solanum medicagineum | reverse complement strand
GTCTCCGCTTTTTGACCCGTCAATCGCGGAATTTGACTAAAAAAGTAGGTAAGGACAAGAACATGGGAGGTGCGGCGATGGGGCGACGGCTTAGGGTTTGGGGATGGGGAAAAATGAAGAAGAAAGAATAAGGGAGCGGGTTAAAGGGAAATGGGGGCGCGTGGCCCCCACGCGCGGACTAATAATAATATATATATATTTTTTTTTTTGAAAACAATTGTTTAAAAATCGTTGAAAAATAAAAATAAAGTTCGATGACTAGTTTGACACCGTGGCGGGTAAAAATTGGGTGTCAACAGTATATAATTTAAAAAATAATTTATTTTATATAATTAACTTAATTATCTATTAAGTAAAAAAATTAAAAATTTAATATATATATATATATAATTTTTCAAGAAAGGACGAAGAATCTATGAGGGCTACGCCTAGCTTTAAAATTCCATACTATTATCAGTTAGCTATTTTGCTCATGCATATTATGAATTGCCACCTAATATTCCCATTGCAAATAAGTTTGCAAATAGATCCTAATGAAGGGGGATATCTGTAGTGGACACGTGTAATAAATTAATTGCTTCACATCTTTTGATTAAATGCTCATAGTGATTGATATTCAACAGCTGAAATGTTAGCAATTGTTTCTGAAAACTCTTTTAACAATTACAGTATTTTTAATCATATTAGTATTAAAAAATTATAAATTTAAAATTTAATTAAATTAATTTTTGAAAAGACTAACATAATAACTAAAAAGAAATGTAGGGAGTAGTATATAATGAAAAAAATATCAATCCCTCCATTCCAAATTAATTGAATATTTGAGGTTTTTTCATATTTAAAATATTTGAATTGTTCAAAGTTCAAGGTGAATGTTTAAAACTTTTTTCATATTTATCTTTTATTTATTGAACTTTTATATTTTGTAGGAGATAAATTACACTACATATTTATAATTTTACAAAAAGCAATAATAAAAAATACAATCTAAATTTTATCTTTAAATATTTTTCTTAATATGTGCACATTACCTCACGGGAGGAGTTGCATGTATTCATGCATATGGTCCATAGGTGTGGAATAACTTGTCCCTCATAGATGCTCCATCTCTTAAGAAAAATCTATTAGTATATCTTTCACGCAACTTACATTAATTATAATTAATGTCGATAGGGAGAGTCACATAATTAATAAACATTTCCAATTAGGTACGTGAATCATCTCTAATAAAATCGTACTTTTCTCTATTTTAATTTATTTATTTTAATATTTTTAAATTTTTTGATATGATATATTTAAAAATCAAATAATATTTTAATATACTTTATATACCTTTTTGATTTAAGACTAAAGAATTTAAACTTTTTATATTTTCTTAAATTTTATATCAAATTACAAGTGATCAACCAAAGTATAAAATAAAAGAAACGAAGAAAAAGAAAATATTTTGTTGTAAGGATGTGACCTTAATTAGACTGGAAGTGGACCACATAGTTGCTGTTGAAACCCCACGCTTTTGTTAATGGATAAAATGAAGACAAACATGTGTAGTGCTATTGACCACTAGCCCTAAATAAAGTTTTCATTCTAGCTAATACTATGGACCATATAACATTCAATCGAAATTGATAATTTAAATTGACAAAGTTATTGATTTATTAATAGAGAATTATTGATTTAATGATTTGAGTAATAGTTTGTGAAAAAGTTGCGTGCTATCTCTCGAGTATCTAGAAGTTCGATACAAGATTGAAAATAAAGAAATCATGAGGTATTCAGTTTAATATCTTCACAAGTGTAGAAATAAAAGGTGAGTATTCAATAACATGGTACCCGTCAAATGAATTTTAAGCCCTAAGTAATGAAAAATACGAGTAGTCCTATCCCAACTACATACCTCTACAACTACAGTCCTGCACACAAGAAAGACAATATACAATATATACATATATACACATTCCAAGTAGCGCAATAGTTTCAATAAGTCTTAGCCAACAAGTAGCAACTAACAAGGGTTTATCCATTTACGAATAGCTCAAAGAAGGTACTCACGATGAAAATAAGTGAATGAAATTCCAGATGGTGAAATGTAATATCAAGTAATTGTGATGCATGTCTATCCTACTATAAAGATTCAGTGATCACCTTAGACCAAAACTCATAGGGATCTCACATAGATCATGTATCCGCCGAAAGAGACCTCAACTATCGAAAGAGACCTCGACAAATAACACCAGCCAGTAAAGATCTCGACCCCAAGTACCTACATCTTTCTCTTATCATTTTTCACAATCCAATGCAAATAAGCATATGCATAAAGAATGAGTAGGTAAGAAATGAAATTCAGAATGCAAAGCCATATACCTCAATATTCAAATCAACATTCATTAATAATGATTCATAATACTTGGGCAATTTCTCATTTTCATTTCACATTAGCGTTTCAATTCACATAGTCATATAATTACTACGTCTCAATAAGTAATCAATTTCATGAAGTATACACCCAAATCACTCCCCAATACATCCCAATCATACGAAAAGGAATACAAGGTTCAACACTCTCAAATCGCGATCACCCTATTATCGAAGATTTTCCATTTCAAATATACTTCAAAGCACTAAAATCTAGTCAAATAATGGTTCATAATCAAATTTCAAGCTAAAGACACCCAAATCATGAAATTTGAGGAAAAAGGATAAACCGGTTTAAAAATTTAATACCAAAAAATGAGATTGAAGTTTGAAAATTTTTGCATAAAAAATATTCCTTAAAGTTTTAGAAAACTAATGGAGAAAATTATTTCAAAAATGAAGTTAAAATGAGTCTATAATCATCAATTTTGTCAAAAATTCAAGTTCATGAAAAATTCCTAACTTTTTCAATTGAAATCCCTAAATTTGAGGTTAAAATCAAGAAATAATCAATGAAAAGTGAAGATATGAGTTAAAAGTAGCTTAAATAGTGAATTTCTCTCAAAAAAATCAAGTGAGAATCATCCGAACGGAGCTTGAAATGTTAAAATAAAAAAGATAGAAAAGACTATTTTGAGCACTTAAGAAAATCTACTAATCAGAAAAAAAATATCCTCAGCGAGTACAGACAATCAAGGTCAACTAGCCTCTGAGAATGCGGAGGTCAAATTAATTGATCCTCCATGAATGAGGCCTGGACTCCACCAATGAGGTGAGCTGGGTAACAAAGCTCAATAAACTTGGAGGGTGGGGTCCGTGAATGTGAAGTATAATTCAAGCACTTGATATCAATAATTACATTAAGTCATAAAACATGAAATTTGATCCTCGAGATTCGTTTGGAATCCAGTGAACACAAATCAGATATGTTGCCTGCTAAATTTAATATTTCAGACTCATTGAAATCATTGAAAATTGAATCTGAGATCTTCTTGATTCGAAATTCTATTAGTCGCAATTAAACTAACTTAAGACACTAGAAATATCAAAACACGACTGGAACACCCAAAAATTATACCAAAATTCATTTTAGAACTAAAATCACCTCCTGGAAATAATTAATGGTGTCATCAGAAACCCAATCCAAACATTCAAACTCAAAATATTGACCAAAGTCAAATCTAAGCAAACTTTAACTCAATTTTCAACTTCGGACCTCAACTCCAAATCTGGTAGCGATATTTTTTTAGATCAATTTTCACATTCTGGAACTGATGAAATCGAAAGAATTTTGTTCTGAAATCTAAATCTCCAAATTACTTCTTTATTCAAAATTTAAGCAACTTAAGCCTTCTACACTCAACTCTTTAGCAAAAATTTCACTTTTACAAAATTCTCAAAAAACAACTCCCAAAATTAATCAAATAGAATTCGGGGCTACTATATTATGAGGAGTAAAATGCTAATTTTATCAAAAATACCAAAAATAACTTTTAAGGTCATTACATGTTGCTGCACCCATGATAGATTCTTCAAAAAAATACATAATATTTTGAGGATTCGACACACGCCTATTGATATTTTTGAAAAGTTCGGATAGAAACTTCATGTTAAACTTGTGATTCTTCTGTTATATTATGTGTTTACATAATGTCAGTCGACTAATGATGTTTATCAATACGTGTGATGTATTGATATTATATATCCTTTTTGGGATGTAGATCTGTTTCAGGTTGACTTGAAGTTTCTCATGCGAAGCGCCGAGTAATCATCATCAACTTCTCCACCTCTCTCCGACAGAAGTTGTGTTTTTTCTTATTTTACTTTATTTAGAAAGCACCTGTACATGCCTAGATTATGTCTGGAGAGTTACTTTGTTTCATTGGGTTAATATTGTTCATCATTAATTTTTGGTATTAAACATGTATATGTCATTAACTAAAATGATCTTTTACTAATTTACAAGTATTTTTTATTGGATGACAAAGGTCTTCTTATCTAGTTAAATTATTACATACAATTTGAAATTGAGGGAGTATTTTTTATCTATACAGGATAGACAGGACAGTGTACTACACGTTGGATTGCCAAACGCCCTACTCCATTTTCATTGTGTGTGTTTGTATTAAATTTATACCATAAACAATTTTATTAGGTCTGTGGCAGAAGCCAATTGTTAGTTTTCTATTTAGGTTTGATCAGATATAAACTTTGTTTGAACAAAATCAATTTGTGTCAGGAACATAGCAAAACCTATATACGCTATCAAGTTTTATATATTTATGTTCTGTCATAATTTTTCCTACTAATATTATATTAAAATCTTAATAAGGTCTAAGTTGGATCGCCATTAAGTTCTGAAGTAGTATTGACCAATCCAATTTATTAAGTATATCTTACAGAAATTTTTCAGATCGAGGGAAAGATATTTCAATTTATCCCCATCTTTTTCATAATTACAAAAATCTCATAAAATGTAAAAGATGCGGATACACTGGCCATTTTTACGGAAACACTGCATCATACATGATTCACAAGTCATGATTCATTGTAATCAATATCTAATGCGGTGAATCAGCTATGTGTTAAACTATTTTATTGCAATGAATCATATTGTATGATCCATTGTCTCAATGAATCAACCCATTAATATGATTCATTGGTGTATCATCCTTGTATGATACCCCAATGAATCATCAACCTATAACAACTAGAAAAAGTGTCTCAATGAATCACTATATTTAATCCATACAGTTCTAGTAATCAACAACATATATAACTGGGTTTTATATATAAATGAATCACCATATTTAATGAATCACCATAAAAAAGTTGTGAACAACTCATAGTTTTGAAATAAATCACTATACAAGATACATACTCTCTGTTTTATACATAAATGAATCACCATATTTAATGAATCACTATAAAAAATTGTGAACAACTCATAGTTTTAAAATGAATCACCATACAAGATACACACTACACATATGAATCACTATATTTTCCTAATAAAGTAACTCATACAGTCTCAATGAATCAGCAACATATATGACTCAATTTCATATCACATGAATCACCGTATCTGAGCGAATCACCATATCTGAGCTTTCTTCTTCGATTTTTTTTTTTTTATATTTTTGGATCTGGGTGATTTTGAACTTGAAGATGGTCATCTCAGGTGAACTTTGAAGTTTAAGTTCAAGTTCAAAATGGATCTGGGTGAACTTCAAGTTTAAAAGGAATTTCGAACTTCAAATTCAAGTAGAAAATGGAAGAGGAAAGAAAAAGAGCTCGAAACTACATTAACATGTCTAATTTTAACTCAAAATTTTCTGGATGAACCAGTTTATCCACCACCTCACACATGGAACATTGCAAAGCTAACTTTAGTAGGATCTCCATTTTTTCCAAGTCATATTTACCGTCCAATGCAGGACCCACAATTTCTTGAATCCATGATTTTCTGTCACTGTCTGTGGTGAAAGAGAGAGAGGATAAATTGGGGGAAGAGCTCTTTCTCTTCTTTTTGAGCAGAAAGATTCAAGTGAATCAAGAGTAAAAATGAAAAACATGAATTTTAGAGATTTATAGAAATAGTAGGAAATATTTGAAATTTCTTTCCCTCAATCTGGGATTTCCGTAAATTATCCATTTATTAAACCCTACTTTACAGGAAATATAATCTTTTAAGGGCAGAGAAGTCAAATACATTGAAAAATTACTCTTTCCATTCTTTTTAATTGTCGTATTGCACTTTTCAAGAGTCGTTTTATTTAATTTTCAGAGTTAAGTTAAGTTACATTATTTGGCTATTTTAAATAAAAAATATTAGATATTAAAAGTTCATTTCATTTGACCCTCAAAAAAAAAAAATCGTGACAACTAAAAATGAACAGAGGAAATAGAAAATGCCTCCTTCGGTGTTTAAATTAAACGATAGATGTAATTAAAAATGCATAACAATTAACTAGTGCTTCTTTCTCATTTAAGTAGTACCATTTGAATTTTTGAAAGTCAAATGTTTTGATTTTGATAATAAAATCGAACATAAAATATTTAAGTTATTGAAATAAAAATTACCTATTTGAAAGTATAACATCCCCCTAAAATGTCCTACCTCGAAGATAGGTCTTGTGATTCTACCTGACACTTAAAAAAATTTAGACTTTGTGGACTCAATCGATGGAGGAACTTTACAATTTGTGAATGATTCAATGGGCCGCTGCTGGGGTCCGTAGATGAGATACTGAGAATAGAATTTTTTTTATCTTCAGAAAATTGGGTCTACGAGCCATAGATCAGGTCTTGTAGTCCACCCCTTCGTTGAGTTAGTGGGTTCTATCAACGGGGTCTACGATCCGCAGTCTAGACACGACTCGTAGTTGACGATTCATAGTTCAAGACCCAAAATTATAGCCTCTAAATCTTGACTACCATCGACACGATGAGTCCAATGTATGACCCGTCAATGGGTCTATGACCCGTAGAATGTTGATTGTTGACCCAGATCTTTTTTTTTTCAGGAAATTAAACCATGAAAATTGGTCTATGAGTCGTAGATAGGATTATGACCCCTAAATGAGTTTCCGTAGTTCATATTGTCAATTTTAATGAGGGTAAATCTATCATTTCTTGTCCTTTTTTAGTCAAATTCTGAACATTTTGAGATTAAATAAGACCTACATAAACACCCAATAGTATCCATACCCTCATAATCACTTAGGATACTTCGAGAGTAAATTCAAAAGGAGAAAAAATAATGTTTCAAGCAATTCTATCAAGGTCTTTTAGTTCTAAGTAAAGTTTTGATTTTTCCATGTATGTAAGGCTATTTGTAACACCCTCTAAGTTATCCTACCTTGTATGAACTTAAAAATACCAGAATAGTCTAAGAACAATATGTCGCTATCAGTGACCACGAAGGATCTTCTACGACTAGTAAATGGTTCTACGATCTATAGATGGGCCTCATGGTTACCCTTGACACTTAAGTAAAAGCCTGAGTTTTGCAGTTGAGTTTATGAGTTGGGTTCACGACCCATAGATATTTTTACGAGTCCTATTAAGGGTTTCGTAAAGCCCTAGTGTTGAAATCCTAAAAATTTTCTAAGTGTTGCATTGAAGTCCAAGAAGGGTCTGCGATCCGTACTTAGGACTACAACTCATAATTCTTGCCTCATGATTTTGAGCAAAAATATAGTCTCTAAATATTAACAAACTTCTACAGGATGAGACCTATCTACAACTTGCAAATGGGTCGACAATCCAAAAATGTCTAGTCGTAGACCCAGCCCCAAAATATTTCAGTCATCCACAAAAAGATTTTCTATGTCCCATAGACTAGACCACAATTCGTAGATAAAATTTCATATTTAGTTCAGCAATTTTAATGAGAGATCGTTTTATGTTTCATGTCCTTTTGTAGTCAAAATCGTGATGTTTTTGAATTACTTTGAGCCCTTTATTATCAGTATACACACGACTCTTTTCTTTCATTAACATTTAAATTATTTGAGAGCAAGGATTGGAGAGAGGAAAAATGGCTAGGGTTCAAGCATTCAACTTATGTTCTTCGAGTTTCAACTGTAAGCTATGTATCTCAGGTATGTAAACCTATCATAGTATTGGACTGAGCTGATCTGCACGCTCAGTATCTAAATTCATCGTAATTGAATTCGAGTTGAGTTTTAGTCTAATCTTTAAGATGAGTTCTAGAGTCGATTGATACTAGTTTTAGTTTATTACATTAACTTACGTATTGATGATGTCCATGAATTGAGCAGATGATTGAGATATGAATTCATGCATTCATTCGCATAAGTTCTAATTTAGTTGATGTTTATGGTGTTCTATGCAAAAATTGACGTTGAGATAAATGATTTTTCATGCATAAATTAAAGACTTACCTTCAAATTGAGATAATACATATTTAATGAGCTTTGAGTTAAAAGAAGTTTTGAGCAAAATGTTTGATGAAGTTATAAATATTTTTTAAACATGATGATTGATGAAAGATGAAGATAGTGATGATGATGTTTTGAGGTGAGTTGATGTTTTAAATTAAAGTCAAACTAGAATAGATGAGGTGATGATATGAACACATATTTTGGGAATAGTATTGAGGACCGAGCTTGGTAAGAATATAAGTGACTCAAATTTCATAATTAAATAGCAATTATAGGATAAAGGTCATGCATCTCTTTCAAAAGAGGACTTTGTGTTTGGATCCATTGATGTTAATGTCCTTTATCCTAAAAAGGTATTGGATGAAAGTGGCAACGATATCGCTTCTTGTATCATCACTAGCTCATAAGTGATGGTTGTCTGTTAGAAAAATTCTCTATTGAGTAAACATACTATTTTTCATGATGTTGCATATTCATACTTTTAATTGATGAAAGTACTGTTATTTTTAACTTTGCATATCATATTGATATTGATGTTGAGTTGAGCACCTTGATGTATGTCCTCACTTTTCAGCTATTTTACATATCGCACATTTCATGTATTGATGCCATTTGATGTTGCATCTTTTTATGAGAAAATATAGTTGTTAGAATTTCTCAGCAGGTGACTCATTGAAGATTTTTTAGCATTTTCAGAGCTTTGGTGAGACTTCTTTGCATCAGGAGGAATTCCTTAACTTATTTATTTATTCTTTGAGTTAAGTATTTTATTTTTTTAAGGTAGCCATGAACATGTTATTGGCACCGTCTTGATAGTGATTTGTGACTTCATAGACGTAGATGGAGTAGATTGGAGTTTTTCCTTTTGAGTCTGTTTCAAACTATTTTTTTCTATTATATAAAGTTATGACTGGATTTTGATGTTGAGCTGCTTTTAAGAGTCATCCTTTCTATTGATATTGATGTTTAGAGCCCACATGATTAGTATTTTCTTGATTTTATTAAGTCTTTTGATGAATGAATGAGTTATCAGATCAAACGCTTCTCTCGGAGACCAGTAATGTTTCTAAGTGCCGGTCATGTCTAGGATATCCTCTTGGGGCGTGACACTATCATAGTGTTGGATTGAGTTTGTCCACACGCTCAACGTCGTAATTTTGTTTTAATGGAGTATTAAGTTAAGTCAAAATTCGATTTTTGAATTTCAATTTGTTAATTCTTCTTTCATTGAGTTTTATATAATTATGCATTGTTATTATTTTTATCTCGCATATTATTGAAATTATTGTTCGTGGTTACTTTTCCATGAATCCTAATTGAGTTGATAATCATGACTTTTCCATGCATTATTTGATGTTGAGTTGATGATTTTCATGCATAAAACAAAGCTTTATTTGATGATGCATGTTTAAAGAGTTTTAATGAAGATTTAGCATTGAGTTTAAATACGTTTTGAGAAACAATTTTGATGACGCTGTAAATGATTTTCAAAATATATTTATTGATGAAAAATAATGATGATGATGTTTTCAGATGAGATTGATATTTTAATTAAAGTTCAATGAGACTAGATGAGATGATAACATGAGTACATATTTTGGGAGGAGTATTAGCACGCACTTGTTTCGATAAGAGTAAAAATAACTAAAATTCAAATACTACATAGTCAACATAGGATGAAATTGTGACTGTTTATTTGGGCGACTTCTTAGCCTCACTAAGGACTTTTTATATGGATCCATAAGTTGACATTTCGTCCCTTACTCTGGAAAGATAATGGATGGTTGTGGCAAGTGGCAACAATAATAGTTCAGTGTATCATCACTACCTTATAAGTGGTGGTTGTCGGTTAGAAAAACTCCCTAAGAATAAAAATACATTATTTTAGTGAGTTGCATATGCATACCGTTGATTGGTGAAAACTTCTTTTCTACTTGCATATCATATTTATGTCAAGTTGAGCTTTATTCTTTCTTGAGTACTTTTGAAGCATATTCTTCTATTCAGTCATCTTACGTATCGTACATTTCACGTACTGATGTCATTCTACGTTATATCTTTTTTATGATGTAGATACATGTTTTAGGGATCATCAGTAGACGTTTTGTTGAAGATTTCAAGTGTTTACAGAGTCTCTGTGAGACCTCCTAATATTTGGAGGATCATCTTTTATTTTTAGTTTATCTCGTTTTCTTAGTTTGAGGTAACCTTGCACTTGTCTTGACACCTTCTTGGTAGTTGATAGAGACTTCATAAATTGAGTTAGATGATGTAAACTTTTAAGTTTGTTTTAAAATCCATTCTTATTGGTATAGAGCTATTGAATTGGTATAGAGCTATTGATTTAGTTATGTCTGAGTTATTTATTGATTGAGATATCCAAAGATCCACATGAGTGTTTTTTTTTAATTATTATTATTATTATTATTCTATTAAGTCTTCTACATAGTTGAGTAAGTGATAAGATTGAGTGGTTCGTCTGGGACCAACAATGATTTCTAAGTGTCGGTCACTTCTAGAGTACGCTTTCGAGACGTGGTAGAAAATTATTTCCTCCGTTCTAAAAAGAATGATCTACTTTTTATTTTTAATTTGTTTCAAAAAAATGACCTCTTTCTTTTTTTGGCAACATTTTAATTTCAATTTTTCGCATGGTATGTCTAAGGCCATAAGATTAAAGGGCATTTTGATACATTTGATATAACTTTAATTTACAACCATAAAATAAAAAATGTTTCTTTATTTTGTTAAATTTTGTGCTAAGTCAAACTAGTTCGTATTTTTTAGACGAAGAGTGTATATAAAAGTATTATTCTCCCTGTTCTATTTTACGTGGCACCATTTGTTTTGGCATGAAACTTATAGTCTAAAATAATTTTTAGATATTTGTGTAGTTGTAAATTATTTTATTAAAGGTTAAAAGGAAAATTTAAAATTAGATTGTTTCTAAATCTAGTGAAGTGAAGTTCATTTTTACACTGATTAAAAAAAAATATGACATAAAATGGGATGGGGGAGTATAAGTCTTAATAAATGACAATTTTAAGATGGGAGAGAGTTGCTTGGATGGAACCACCCCTCACTTTCAAGTTCAACTTTAAGGCTGTGAATTTGAATCGCAAAGAGAGAGAGAAAAGTGGAAGTTCCTAGAGAAGGATTAAACAAAAGGACAATTTCTAAATAATTAAAAATATATATAAATAAATTATAGTCAAATAAAAAATTTTAAATCAAAAAAATTGAGAAGAAGAAAAAGTGTACAGAAAAATCATTTTCTAAAACGACACTAATTTTGCACTAAGTTCATATGATAACAAACATTTTTTTGGATGAAAAAACTCCCTCTGTTACTTTTTTATTTATCATAATTATTTGAGTTTAAACAATATAAATTTTGATTAATATTTTAAAAATATATATTTTTATATTAGTATAAAAATCACAGTTTATAATATATTTTGTATGATTTTTGAATATTTAATTTTTATTTTAAAATTTTAATTAATGTAATATAATTTAAATTTGAAAGTTATTGAAATTACTTTTGAAGAATGCAAAAGTGACAACTTATAATAGACCGAATTCTTTTTGACAAAAACGATACTTCTTAATCCCATGTTTGGAGATCGATTTGCATTGCAAATATTATTTTAAATATTATAATATATTGATAAAAGATTATATAAAGTAATAAGTCTTTTTATATGATCATTTTATTCTAATTAAAGTCTAAACAAGTAATTGAAAATTTATTAATCCAACCGTGTGCCCTGTGGCAACCCAGACCCAAGAAAGTCAATATTCTTTGTTTGGGAGATGTGACATTAGAATCGTTTGACTAAAAATTTGGAAGTAAAATTTTTAAGAATTTATTTAATTATATGTTAGTTTTTCAATTATGAGAAAGAAAATATTGCCATTTGTCTTAAACAAAAAGAAAAAAGAAAAAAGTCAAAACTATCTTTAACTATTGTAAATTGAATAGTGCAGAATAAGAGTCAAATTTTATTTTCTTTCATGTGTTTGGAAATAGATTGGATGGAAATATAATAGTGGCGGAGTCAAAATTTCAACTAAGAGTTTAAAATCTAAAAAATAAGTATATGAACTAGTTGAAAGGGTTCGACATTTACTATATATATAAAAGTTAGTTTAACCATATATAAATAATATAGTTTTCTGCCAAAGGAGGTTTTTGAACCCCCTTGCCAAAGAGTAACTCCGCCATTGGAATAAGGTTTGCATATGTTTTATTCTTCTCAAATTCACTAATAAGACCACATTGGGTGTGTTATTGTTATTATTGTCTCTAGACATGTAGCTTTTTTGGATGTCAAATAAATTATTGTGTCTGAACATATAACTTTTTCAGGTACTAAATAAGTTGACTCACAATTTATTATGTAATTTTTAATCATCATCCGTAAGTCGAAAAGGACATAGTCAAGTCAAAGTAGAAACTTACTCGTGTTGAAAAAACTAACACATGCATTGATATCTATTTGCGTATAAATTTATACATTTTACTTCATTAATTGCAAAACCGTGCTAAGTATTGTTGTTTTGATATAAACCTCTAATTACAAGTAAGATTTTACTGTTTGTCAACGATACTATATAGAATAACCTCAACGCCAAATTTTTAACAAAGGGTAAAATTATTTCTAACTTTTTCAGATGCTAAATAAGTTGACTAACAATTTACAATTGAATTTTTGATCACCATCCGTAAGTCAAAACGGACACAGTCAAGTCAAAGTAGAAACTTACTCGTGCTAAAAAACTTAACACATACATTAATATCTGTTTACATATAAATTCATACGTTTCACTTCATTAAATTATAAAATCGCGATAAATTTCATCGTTTTGATATAAACGCGGTAAGTTTAGTTGTTTTGACATACACTTCTAATTACAAGTAAGTTTTTACTATCTATCAATAATATTATTTAGAATAATTTCAACACCTAATTTTTAATGAAGGGTAAAATTAATTCGTTTTGAATAATTTAGGAAGAATTTTGACCCTAAAAGGTTAATATAGGATCATAAAAAGTAAACTTGGGGGCATTTTGGTCATTTACTTATCTATTAAACAAACACTTTTGGTGGAGTAGAGTCCAGACAAAAAGCTAAATATTATATATATATATATATATATATATATATATATATATATATATATATATATATGTGTA
>JAPFFP010043085.1:0-13525 GCA_026153255.1 Solanum medicagineum | reverse complement strand
TTTCAGATATGAATCTATCTGATTCAGAAGGGAAGAACTTGCATCAGTATCTCAATTTCAATTCAAACATGGGTTTGGTTCACCCAATGGATCTTAGCTCAAGACAAAGAAAGTGGTTAGAACTTCTTAAGGATTATGATATGAGTGTGCGCATTATCATCCCAGTAAGACTAATGTTATGGTCAGTGCTTTGAGTAGGGATCTATGGGTAGCCTAGTTCATATTGATGGTGGTAGCAAAAGGGTGAATAGGAGGTCCATCGGTTGGCTGTTGGAAGAGGTTGACTATGGTGATAATGTGGTTGTTGGTGGTTAAAAAACTTTCCTTGGTTGATGAGGTGGAAGCAAAGCAACATCTTGATCCCTCCTTGTTAGAATTGAAGGCTTCAGTGAGCGTTTGCAAGGTGGAGGTTTTCTCCCAAGGGGGAGATTGTGCCCTTAGGTACCAAGATAGGTTGTGTGTGCCTAGTGTTGAGGACTTGAGAAAGAGGGTTTTTGATGGGGCTAATAGTAGCTAACATTCTAGCATTGACAGGGCTCCGTTTGAGACTCCATATGATAGACGTTGTATGTCCCCGGTTGGGTAGTTTGAAGTGGGAGAAATGGCTTTGTTGGGTTCGGATCTGGCTATGGAGGCTATAAAGAAGGTGAGATTGATTAGGGAAAGGATGAAACAGCCCAAAGTCATCAAAGGTCCTATGCCAGTATGGGGAGTAGGGAATCTTGAATGTAAGGGTGGTGATTGGGTCTATTTGAAGGTTTCACTCATGGAAGGTGTGGTTTGTTTGCAAGAGAGGAAATTGAGTTTAAGGTTAGCGAGTCCTTATAGAGTGTTGAGGAGGATTGGTATGGCTGCATACCAATTGGAGTTGCCTATGGATATGGGATATGGTTCATCCTGTCTTTAATGCATCCAGGTTGAGGAGATGTGTTGGTGACTCAAGTATAATAGCACTCTTCGGGGTTATGGACATTGAGGTGGATAAGTTGAATTATGAGAAGGTCCGGTGGAGAAGTTGGGTGCATTGAGTAAAGGTTGATTTGTAAGGGTGTACTCATTAAGGCCCTTGGAAGAATCGTGAAGTCGAAAGTGTCTCTCAGGGAGCCAGAGCGGGTGTGGAGAAGTAATATTCGTATCTCTTTCATTCTATTCAAGCTTGTGATAACACGTCAAGTCCTTTTTACGATTCCAAGTCTTATGTTTCAGCCCCTATGTTATTTACATGCATTCATGTTTATGTTGACAAGTTCATGGTAATTTTGACACTTATGTTGAGATTTTCGAAATGTTGTTTGACTGCATTGTTGCATTCTTGTATGGGCTGAAATTATGTTGACTACTTCTCCTATATACATTTTTTGACGTTCAAGGATCAATGTTACCAAGGAGGAGATATTGAAACGACTCCAAAAAATACCCGAAAATGTACCTCAAAAGTGCCCGGAATCATAATTTCCATATATCTCAAAATATGTCCATGATATCGAAAATCCAACTTCATATTCTTTTTTAGGTGAAACAATTGAGTGAAAAATGGATCTAATCTGAATTTTATAGCAACCGTATCAAAATTCGAAATTGCAAAGTTGGCAAATTTCAGTGACCAAGCGCGCCCCAAGCGCGACGGGTCAGGGGTGCCGAGAGGTTTAATTTTTGTCCAGTTTTCTTGTTCCTGTCCATGGTCTTTGGGTCGTGGGCCTATGTAAAAAATCTATACTTAGTCAATTTACAATCCCATATCATTCAAGATATTCCCCAAAACCGTCTCTAACACTTAGCCAGATATTTCATCCAAATTCCAGTGCCCCAAACTCATTATGGATCTTAAGAAACTCATTCAAGCTTCAAGCGCTAATTTAAATCTAAGTCAAGCTTATTTATGTCGTTTAAGACCATCGTGGGTCCCCTACATCAAGCCAAGTTCAAAGGAACTTTCGTTGGCTAAGTTTTTGCATAAGTATTGGTAGGAGGGTCAACTTTAAAGAAGAATATCTCTTAGCATGCAAATACTAGGTGGCCCATGACCTACCAAATAAAGCTCTTTGAATTAGCTTTCCAACGCACTTAGTTTCACCTTATTGAGAGTTCGGATGAAGAAGTTATGACCGTTTTCTTAGAACTCATATGTGTAGGGGTATATAGGGGTTTTGCCAAGTTCCGTTTCATTAATGGTATTTCGTAAATTTAGTTATTTCTATTGATCTTTTGGGGATTTCTATGCTATGATAACACTTCCTAAAGACCTAAACCCTACTCCTAAAGATCACACTCCTCCCAATTGGAATACATTCTAAAATTCTCTCAAGAGTCTCCATCGAAACCCCAACACAAATTCAAGGAAACTCAAGAGGAAGCTTTGGATTCCAAGAACCACTTCCAAAATTCAAGTCTTTCACAACTCAATTTCAAAAAATTCAAGGTCTAAAAGTATAGGGTTTCATTCATGGGTTCCTTTCACCCATGAAGCCCAATCTTCCTTTTTATGAAAATTATATGGTTTCAAGTTGTATTTCTTATTGGTATCTATTATTATGAAATATGAGCGTGAAATATGTTGGGGTTTTGTCAAATATTGTTGATTATGCATAAATATCTATTTTGAGCTTATACTATCAAGTGCTCTTTGTCTATTGAGACTATACATGATTTACATTATGAAATCTATGAACTATTATGAAGTTTGATATGATTTACAAGTACCCATGATGGGGTTTTACCATGATTCTTGGTTGGATGATTTACATGATTTTAAGATGCATTGACTTCACTATTTCATTATCTATACTCTTTCATGTTTTGAGCTATGAATCTATGAACCATTGTGGGATTTGAAGAAGGGTTTGATGTATATTGCTAGAGGGTGTTACCAAGTATTTATGGGTGGTTTTACTTTGAATTTTCTTGCATGATTTTACTTTTGAATTATATGGTTTTACACTAGCACTACACACCCGCCAAGTGTTTGATAAAATGTCCGAACTATGTATCTTGAGTTGTTGAAGGTCTAATGCATGGCATATGAGTTGAATGACTTATGATGATGAAAGGAATGTATATCATGGTATTTTGCTCTATAGTGTTGTGAGATGACCATTTTGATGGAGGATGTGACGTTCATTAACCTAATTGAGGGGTTGATACCTCATTAACCTGATTGTGGGGTTGATAC
Organism: Solanum medicagineum; assembly: GCA_026153255.1. NCBI lineage: Eukaryota > Viridiplantae > Streptophyta > Magnoliopsida > Solanales > Solanaceae > Solanum > Solanum medicagineum. The sequence continues at coordinate 10,356 of JAPFFP010043085.1, read as the reverse complement.
CTCATTAACCTGATCAAGGAGTTGATATCTCATTAACCTAATTGAGGGGTGATACCTCAATCACCTAGGATAGAAGGTGGTACATTCGATAGCCAAGTTGAGAGGTTGGTACTTGAATCACCTAGGATGGGAGGTGGTAAACCCATTAGCCAAATGATGATCTCTTTCTACACATGTAATATGCTCTATATAAGCATGTTTTTACTTCAAGCATCATTTGTACATGCCATATTGTTAATATGCTATCCATTGCCTAAGTTTATGCATTTCGATTACGTTGCGTATCTCATATTGCATTGTATGCTACATACTTAGTACATTCAAACGTACTAATACATACTCTATGCCAACATGATTTTACCATGTAGGAATCGGAGGTCGATTTGGTCATCCTCCTCCTCCACGTGGCTAGTGGTTCCTATTCAGGCTAGTTGGTGAGTCCTCCATTTCAAAGACAATGTTTATGTTCTTGTGCTATGTATTAAAAACTCTCTTTCTTTATGGTATGCTTTGACTATGTAGGTGATCCCGGTTGCTTGTCTTGGCCCAGTAAGTTCTACGTTAGAGGAGTTGTTAGATAAGTTATGTATTATGCTTGAGCTTTGACTCATTATGTTATTCAAGTGTTTATCTCTTTCCCTTAGTCCCAATTTCCCTTGTTTATGTTTCTTATGTTATTCTATTTTGCTTTCATGACAAAGGATGTTTGTATGTTATGCTAAGAGGCTTGTTTCGGGTACCTTTGGGTTCCCCATTCGTTGTGTCACGACTAGGCCCTTCTTTGGGTCGTGACAATATTGTTTCATCATGTCCAACTCTGCCTCCCATGTATCACTCCCCAAATGTTGATTTCTCCAAAGCACCTTAACTGAAGCCACATCCTTATCCAGGATCTCAATTCCGACTTCCTCATAAGACAAGTTCTCCTCAAACTCAACACCTTCCAAAGGCAAGATGATACTAGGATCAGCAATCAATTTCCTCAACTCAGACACATGGAAAACCAGGTGAATAGAACTCAAATCTGGAGGCAAATCCAATCTATAAGCCACATTCCCAATCTGTTCAACAATCTCATAAAGACCTATATACTGGGGCTTAACTTGCCCTTCATACAAAAATGCTCTACACCCTTCATAGGTGAGACCTTCACATACTCCCAATCACCAACATGAAACTCAAGATCCCTCTTCCTAACATCCGAATAAGACTTTTGACAACTTTGAGCCATCATCAACCTCTCCATAATCAACTTTACCTTCTCCATAGCCTCCAACACCAAATATGAGCCAATCAAGGCCATTTCTCCTGACTCAAACCACCCCACCGGGGATCTATATCTCTTACAACACAAAGCTTCAGATGGTGTTGTATCAATGCTAGCATAAAGGCTACTGTTATAAGCAAACTCGATAAGTGGCAGATGATCATCACAATTACCCTTGAATTCTAACACATAAGCCCTCAACATGTCCTCCAAGCTTTGTATTGTCCTCTCAGCTTGTCCATCTAGTTGAGGATGAAAGGTGGTACTTAACTTCATGTTGGTGCCAAGTCCTCTTTGAAATGACCTCCAAAAGTGAGAATTAAAGTGGGTGTCACGATCTGATATGATAGACCTAGGTGATGTGCTATCAACATAACACTTTTAATGCTTAAAATTTGGAATTTTGTGTGTTCGCAATGCGATTTTAGTGGTATTCTCTATGTTTTTGTGTTTTATTTGCAAGATTCCAAGGTTGGCATTGGATTTTGGGAAGATTATGCGGAAGTTGCTATTTTTCATGATGTATAAGACCTTTATAGGCCATAGAGCATTCCTTGGGCTGTGAAGGGGGTCTCGTGGATAGGTCCAATGAGGGACTAAGTTCCTGAGGTTTGTTCAAAGAATATGCAAATGGATCATGAACTATTTTACAAGTTATAGGTCATATTTCGTGCCCTGTGGATCAGAGAAAGACTTTCTAAAGATTCATCAGATGAAACCCCCTATGGGCCATAGATTACTTTATGGGCCGTAGAGGATTGTCATAGATCACAAGTCTAGTTTTGCAGTAGCAATGTACGAGAGCCCGATTACGGGCCGTGAATCACAATACATCCCATAAAGTTGTTTGTGATGTGTGCCGACCCGGTTCTCCTATTTTGTTTAAAACTTTATTTTAAATATTATAAATAGGTTTTTAGATTATTTTTCTTAGAGAGTTCGACTAGTTGATAGAAAAAAAGTGATATTAAGTAGAGGAAAAAATAGAGAGTTTTGAGAAATACTTATCTTGTCATTCTCACTGAAGCTTGTATTTGCTTGTTCTCAATTCAATTGTGTAAGTGCTCTAATATGTTATCCAAATTCATAACTCTTGCATCTACACAAAACATGAGTAGTTGAATCCACAACTAGGATTGTCAGAATCATGAAGAACTAACAAGGTAAAACCTAATAAATCATAATTCTTGGAAAATGTGCATGCATGTATTAATTAACTCTCTTCATTTTGCATGTTTTTTAGTAGTGGCCAACATTAGAACCCACCTATTGTTACTGATAGGACCAAGGTAATAATAATAGGAAAAGAGATTAATTAACATGATTTGATTGATGTGTTCTCATCTAATCAGCTGAACTGGGCCAAGGGGAGGTTGTATTGAGACTAATAGGTAAGGATTAGTAATGTCATACCATGAAGATGGGCCAAGTCACGTAGTAAAATTTGCCTCTCGCCTAGACTAAAGGGTTTGATGAACTTAATTTACCATCCTGCATCACACTAGAAAAGAATTAGGTTATCTGGTGATACTGAGTTAGAGAATCACGGGGAACACAAAATCTTAATTTCTCTCCATATTGGTTAAACTCTTGTGTTAGTTTGGTTTACTTTTCTACTTGTTACTACAAACCCCTCCCCCCTTTTTTGGGGAGATAAAGTGGTTAATCACTCAAATTACATTAATTGAATTCTCTTAAGTCTACAGTATTCCCTTAGGTTCAACTCTAAGCTTGGTTAGGTTCTATTCCTTGGCACGATCACTTTATCCTCAAAAAAGAGGTGTAACTTAGGGGACATCAAGATTTTGGCACCGTTGCTGAGGAATACGGCTAGACCTCATTAATTCAAAGTGATTTGGGTACTAATCCTTTTTCCCTTATTTTACATTTTTTGTTGTTTTTTTTCTTTTCAAGGTGTAAGTGTAGTGTATGCCTAACACGTGAAGTTGAGGCAGACCCTTGACTTCATTTGACCCAAAAATCTTGAAAACATTGAGAAGAATGGCCCAAGATAACACGAACAACGTGGCTAACGCTGCTCTTAATAGAAATAAGAATGAAAATTCTGGCAGTGAGAACCCACCTCCTCTTGAGGATATTGTCCCACAGCCACAGGACTTCAATGTCAATGCTTATCAGTGGAATTAATACAGGTTGAATCCTAAGGCTATAATAGAGGTTAGTAGAGCTATTGTACTACCACCACTACTGGCTGACACAAAGTTCATTGTTTTGAGTGAATTGCTTCAGATGCTGTAGAACCATGGGCTGTTTGTGGGCTTACCATCAAGGGATCCTTATAGCCATCTACACAGTGCATTTGTCTGCAAGAGTGTGATGGGAACAGAGAATCTGTCTATGGATGTTGTGGGACTTCATGTCTTCACATTGTCTCAGGCAGGCAATGCATCACTATGGCTATCTAAGCTCCAACAGAATTCTATTACTTGTTAGGCTAAATTGCAGAAGGCCTTTCTGGAGAGGTACTTCCCGAGGTAAAAGAAGCTCAAGTTGAAAGGTCAGATCAATAACTTTGAGCAACTTCCTAGTGACTTGATTAGTACTACATGGGAATGGTTTACTAAGTTCTTATGGAGTGTCCCAAATGATAAGACTGTTGATAATGCCTTGGTAGAGATCTTCTACTGTTCCCTTGATGAAAATAGTCTTATCGGGGGGCATGTTCTTAGATTAGCCATTCGTAAGGATTGCATAAAGGATGGAGAGAGTGGTCAAGACCAATCGTACATGGGTGCAACAAGACAAACCATCTACCAAAAGTATGTGCACTGTCAGTATTAGTTCAGAGAAAGCTTAGATAAATGAAGAGATTATGCAAGAGCTTGCCTAAATCTGTACAGGCATGGAGGTGATGATGAAGAAGAATCATGTCACGACTGAATCCTAGGGCCTAGACATGACCGGCGAATGAGGAACCTGAAGGAACCCCAAAGAAGCCTCATAGCATATCAGTACACATCCTTGGTCGCGGAAGCAATTATAATGACAATAAGACATAAACATAAACAAGGGGAATTGGGACTAAGGGTAAACTTCCATATCATAAACAACAAGAGTCAATAGAATCAAAACTCATAGCATAGATACATAACATGTCCAACAACACCTCTACTACATAGATAAGAGCGGGGGCCAAGACAAGCAACCGGGCTCACCCTCATAGTCAATACATAAGTCAAGAGAGAACGTCTTAATACATAGCGTTCATAAGTAATGTCCTCGAAAAGGAGGACTCACCAATAAGCTTGATAGAAGTCATACTATCCACGTGGAAGAGGAGGATGATCAAGTGGTACACCGTTTCCTACATGGTGAAATCATGTATGCATAGAGTATGTGTTAGTACGTTTGAATGTAATAAGTTTGTAGGATACAATGCAACAATAATAGGTATCATAATCGAAATGCTTAATTAATCAATGGATGAGCATATGGCAACATGACATGAATGGAAGATGCTTGAAGTAAATCATACTTTCATAGAATATACGCATGTGTAGGGAGTGACCATTCTTAGGTGTATGAGGTACAAACGCCTTCATGAGGTTGATGGAGTACAAATCCCCCAATGGATTGATGGGTACAAATCCCCAACATGGTTGATAGAGTACAAATCCCCCAACAAGGTTGATGGAGTACAAATCCCCCAACAAGGTTGATGAGTACCAACCCCCAACAAGGTTGATGGAGTACAAACCCCGCAACAAGGTGGATAGGTACCAACCCCCAATAAGCTTACCTGAGCCTACTACCCCCTGAACTAGGCGATCGACGTACCAACCCCTCAATAGATTACCCGGGCCTACAACCCCCCTGAGGTAGGCTTGGTCATCCCCAACAGTATAGAGACAACATATATAGAGATATATATTTCTCCCATCATCATATAGACATCTTAACCATACACTCTTCTCATCATCATATAATCATCATATTCACATATTCCCTTCATCATCATATAGTCATCATGTACATAATTACTTTCATCAGCATTTCATCATCATATCATCATCATTTCATCACCGTATAATCAACATTTGTCATCATATAATCATCAATTATAATCATTCAACTCATAAGGCATGCATTGGGCCTTCATATCATCATTATTTCATCATCATTTCATCATCATATAATCATTCAACTCATAAGACATGCATTGAACCTTCAATTCATCAAGAATCCATAACTGGACATTTTATCAAACACTTAGAGGATGTGTAGAGCTAGTCTAAAACCATGCAATTCAAGAGTGAAATCACGCTAGTAAGTTCAATGTAAAACCTTCAATAGATACTCGGTAACACCCTCAAGTAATATACATCTTCATAAATCTTACAATAGGCCTTAGATTCATAGCTCAAAACATGGTAAAACAGTCATAATTTCATGAACCCCAACATAGTGTGCAGTGATTTTCATAATAGATAAAACTCAGGAATAAATCAACTTTAAATCATGCAATTTTCAGTAAAGGGAGTTTGGGTATCATGGATTAACTTAGCTTTGGAGGTTAACTTGATGAAGATTGGAGATGGAGACTTGAAACTTATCCTTAGATTCGGAGAGGGTTTTGAGACTTGAATTTAGGAGTAAAATATTTAGCTAAGTGCTTAAATGATATTGGGTAATGCTTCGAATGATATGAGGGTAAAAAATGTTTAAGTATAGGCATTTTCACATTTGGGAACACTTAGGCTCAAGACTTAAAAGTCTTGGCTAAAAGTCATAATTGCACATAAAAATACACTAGTGCATGCCCTTGGCGCGTCGCGCCAGGAGCGCGAAAAGCTCTCTGGAATTCATTTTTTGAACAATCAAAATTGCTAGTCGTTTGCTTTGAAATCGGGGTTACACCTATTTTCCACTCAAAATGACCCCCTGAACAAGAATATGAAGTCGGATTTTTGATATCGCAAATGAATTTTGAGATATATTGAATTACGATTTTGGGCACTTTTGAGTCACATTTTTGGGCACTTTTTAGGGTCATTACAAATCAAGAATGAGGCAATGCAGTGGTCCATTAGCCTCCATGCATACCATGTATGATGATCCCTACTATGAGGAGGACATTTGTTTTATTGCTGATTAGATAGGGGGTTTTTTTCAGGCCAACGCCCAAGGGTCCAATAAGGACTATTGGCACCAAGGTCAAGGAAACTAAGGTCAGAAGTTCAATCGTGATACAACTTTTAGACACAGTCGTGGATGATACTGTGACTAGAATCGAGCCAAGACAGAAAAGCCGATTGGAGCCGTAGCGATGGTTACAGAAATGGTCCCTATGTGCCACCACATAACCATGACACAGGTTCAAGTAACTCAAAAGTTAAGGAGATGTTCTATAATCTGTTGAAGAAAGCTGAGACATAGGATGAGACTCTGAGGGGGATGATATATGAGATCTCTAGTATTAATCAGAAAATCGAGTCTCATTCTGTTGCCATCAAATAGCTTAAGCAACAATTCGGTCAAGTTTCAACTCAACTAAATCAGCATCAGCAAGGTACACTGCCTAGCAACACAATTCAGAACACTAAGAATGATGGGCAATGCATGAAGGTTAATACTCGTGGTGGCAAGAGCACCATTGATCCTCCTATGCCAATTGATGAGGATGATGTTCGAGAGGAGACAGTTACGGTCAAGGATGTTGATACCAGAGGTGATCATGGCAAGTATGGGGTGAGCCCAGCTGCTGATGCACCATAGAAATTGAAGCCCATTCCCATGCCACCTCCTTCCTTCCCTCAAAGAATTGAAAAAAGGGATGAGGAAGGAAAGTTTAAGAACTTTCTTTTATGCTGAAAGAACTCTCCATCAACACCCTCTCATTGAGGCGTTGGAGAAGATGCTAGGGTATACAAAGTATATGAATGATTTGGTTACGAAGAAGTGCACTATGAGTTGGGAGCTCTCCCAAGAGCTTCAACATTGCAATGCACTTTTTACGAGGTCCTTGGTCCAAAAGTGAGAAGATCCAACACTTTTACCATACCCTATACCATAGGAGACATGGAGTTCTCAAGGGTATTATGTGATCTAGGTGCCAACATTAATCTGAAGCCCCTTGCAGTCTTCAAGAAGTTTGGGAGCCCCTACTTTGATGAGCATGGAGTTGTTGATGGTTGATCATATGTTGAAGAAGCCTTTGGGGATACTATATGATGTGCTTGTCAAAGTTTAAAAGTTTATATTCCCTACAGACTTTGTGTGTCACAACCCAAGCCTAGGGCCTAGATATGCCACGGTGAATGGGAATCTGTAGGGACCCAAAGAAGCCTCTTAACATATCAATCAAACATCATTGGTCGGGGAAGCAAAGTAAACAACAATAAGAGATAATATAAAAGGGAAGCTGGACTAAGGGAAGTTTTGATAATTATAAAAACATAAAGAGTCAAGCTTATAGCATAAATACATCATTATATTCCAACAATACCTCTAAACGTAGAATGGAGCGGGGGCCAAGACACTCTCCAGGCTCACCCTCATAATGTCAAATGTTCAGCATCAAGAAGTCATAGAAATGGCAAGAGAAAGTAGATAGTATCTCTGAACATGAGGACTCACAAAGCTTATCTTCGAATAATCTCACTAGCCATGTAGAGGATGGTCAAGAGGAGCTCAGGTCCCTACATGGTGATATCATGTAGGCATAAAGTATACGTTAGTACGTTTGAATGTACTAAGTATGTAGGATTCAATGCAACAAGACATAAACCAATATAGTGAAAATGCATAGTAATACTATTAAGCATAATCTCAATATGACATGCATGATCAATGCTTGAAGTAAAACGTGCTTGTCAATCATTCATCTTGCATAGGACGTAATACATGTGTAGGAAGAGACCTCAACCGACAAAGAATAAGACCAAACAAGCTATAACTTGGAATCCGATGATTACCCCTCATCAGTAAAGAGGTGGTCTACTTGACAAGCTACAACATACTTCACCTTACGGGAGCCCATTCTATTTTAGGGAAGTAACCCCCCCTATGGGAACCTGTCCCATTTCGGGGTGGATTAGTGTACTAATGGATCTACTAGTATATCAAGGGTATAAAATAATCCTATGTTGGTACATAGTTTCAAGAAAGGAGTATGGACCCTTGAAGATAGTCCGCGCCGACATCCAATCCATCGGTAGTAACTTGTAATAAACATAGAATCATAACATGAGTAGCTCTTAGGCATACTTGACCTCTAATTGTGAGCCTAACTTGAAACATGAGAATAGATCATAATCATACATGAACCCTTGCTTTAACATGAATGGCTCACAAGAGGTAAAATCTTGAAAATAGGGCTTAACTTCATGCTTGCATAAACATAGATAATTTCATGCATTCATAATATACTTGATAGCCCATATTCATCATGAAGTCACTTGACTTGTAAAACATGTAACAAACTTGATAACTCTTGACTTGACATTTCATCGAACACTTGGTGGTCACGCATGAGAACATGTTTAAATCATGCAAAATGCAAGAGTATGGATCATGAAATAGTGAAATCACTGCATCTTAAAGTCATGTAAATCAGCCACCAACATCATGGTAAAACCCCATCTTGGGTAACATGTAAATCATATCAAAACATCACAATAGCCCATAGATTTCATAGCTTGCATGTATAGTCTCAATAGAGAAAGATCGATCCATACTATAAGCTTAAAATAGATATTCATGCAAAATCAACCATATTTGGTGAAACCCCAACATAAATCATGCCCATATTTCATAATAATAGATACCCATAGATAATGCACCTTGAAATCATGCAATTTTCATAAAGTAGGAGGATTGGGCTCCACGGGTGAAAAAACTCAATGGATGAAACCCAAACACCTACATTTGGGGATTCCTTGATGTGGACTACTTGAAGGAGATTTGAAGCTTGAATGAAGTTCCTGAGATACCGAGTGTCACGAACCAAGCCTAGGGCCTAGACGTGACTGGCGAATGGGGAACCTGAAGGAACCCCAAACAAGCCTTACAACATATATAACACATCCTTGGTCACGGAAGCAATATAAAACAACATAAGAAACATGAACATGGGGGAATTGGGACTAAGGGAGACAGAGAGAGTTTAATACTTAAATAACATAGCTGAGTCAAAGCTCAAACATAATACATAACTTGTCCAACAACACCTCTAAACACAGATACTTAGCGGGGGCCAAGACAAAGCAACCGGGCTCACCCTCATGGTCATAAGTATAAACAAAAGAGAGTCTTAATACATAACATAAGAGAATAGTCATTCTCCTCGGAATGGAGGACTCACCAAAGGCTAATTTGAACAATTTGTCTAGCCACGAGAAGAATCAATAGGAGCTCCGGTTCCTACATGGTAACATCATGTAGTCATAAAGTATGTGTTAGTATGTTTGAATGTACTGAGTATGTGGGATGCAATGCAACAATAGATAGACATCATACTCAAAATGCATACATTAGACAATAGGCATAGTATAACAATATGATATGTATGATTAATGCGTAAGTAAAACATCCTTAAGTAGCTCATCCTCATATCGGATATCGTACATGTAGAAGAGACCAAGCTAGAGTCCCAATGTTGATTGGGAGATGCCATTCACACCTGGACACCTTGGTGGTAAGATACATACCCCTCACATAGTTGATGCCATTCACACCTGGACACCCTGGTGGCAAGGTACATACCCCTCACATGGTTGATGTCATTCACACTTGGAAACCCTGGTGGCAAGGTATATACCCCTCACATGGTTGATGCCATTCACACCTGGACACCCTGGTGGCAAGGTGCATACCCCTCACATGGTTGTCCAGGCTCCTATACCCCCCGGACCAGGCATGGTCTAATGCAACACATTATATAAAACATATATATCATGTACATAAGCTTATTTCATCATCATATAGTCAATCATATCATATATCATGCTTTGGATTTTCATTTCCACAAGAACCCTTGTTAGACATTTTAATCAAACACTTGGGGGGGGGGGGTTGTAATGGGGGTAAAAGACACAGCAACTTAGAGATGAAATCATGAAAGAAAAGCA
>JAPFFP010043084.1:0-13526 GCA_026153255.1 Solanum medicagineum | reverse complement strand
TAGATGTCATATTGAGATTATGTCTATTGCCTATATGTATTCATTTTGACTATGATGATTATAACTTGCTGCATTGCATCCCGCATACTTAGTACCTTCAATCATACTAACACATACTCTATGCCTACATGATCATGTCAGGACTAGAGCTGTTTTGATCATCCTCCACCTCGTGGCTAGCTTGAATCTTGAAGAAAGCTTTGGTGAATCCTCAACTCCGAGGACGATATCTACTTACTTCATGTTATGCTGAGATTTCTTCTTTATGTTGGATACCTACTATTATGAGGGTGAGCCCGAGAGTGTCTTGGCCCCCGCCCAATTCCAAAGTAGAGGTGTTGTTGGATACTATTTATGTATATGCGTTGAGCTTGACTCTTTACGCTTTTATGATTATCAAAAACCTCCCTTAGTCCCGTATTTCTTTTTTATACTTGACTCTTATTATTTTTTATTTTTCTTCTGTAATCAAGGATGTTTGCATGTTACAATCAAGAGGCTTTCTTGGGTTGTCTTTGGACTTCTCATTCGCCATGTCATATCTAGGTCCTAGGCTTACGTTGTGACAAGTTTGGTATCAGGGCACTACTTGTTAATGGTCCTCGGAAATCCAACACACCGCATCAATTAGAGTCTTATTCATGGTTGTGAAGCATTCCACAACTATGAGTGGGAGGCTATGTGGTGTTTTAGGAAATGTGTCACTTCTTTATGATCTATATCATGCTATAGATGTAAGAATAAAGCTTTTCCCCTGACGAATGGTCTCTTCTCTTCTAGATCATGCCAATACTAGGAGAAAGGCTAAGGAAAGCTTGCACACTCGAGGAGCAATTGGCCCCTCCTATTCCTCAGGCTCCACAAGATGGAGGGGTAGCCCAAGATGAGTTCCGATGTACCATCACAATGTTGGCCCATGCTATAACCAACCAATTGAACCAAGGGGCCCAAGCTCCTCAAGCTCCTACTTTAGCCTCATGGGTGAGGGAATTCACAAGAATGAACCCTCTAGAGTTTCATAGGTCCAAGGAGGAGGAAGATTCCCAAGAGTTCGTAGATGAGGTGTATAAGGTGTTATCCATTAAGGGGGTAAATTTGGAGAAAAAGACAGAGTTGGCGGCCTACCAACTCAAAGGTGTGGCTCAAATTTGGTTTACTCAATAGAAATTGGAGAAGGCAAATGATAATCCTATTCCTTGGGAAGAGGTCAAAGCCGCCTTCCTCAACCAGTCCTTCCCTATTGAGTTGAGAGAGGCTAAGATGAGAGAGTTCATGAATCTTAAGCAGGGTTCCATGAATGTGAAAGAGTATGCCCTCAAGTTCAACAAACTCTCCAAGTATGCTCCACAATTGGTTGCCGAACCTAGATCAAGGATGAACAAGTTTGTGTCAGGAGCGTTTGACTTGGTTAATGAAGAGTATAGTACCGCCATGCTAGTGAGTGATATGGATTTGTCTCAGCTCAAGAGAAATTCTGAATAATTAGTAGGGGAAAAACTTAGAAAGAGAAGAAGTAGTGAGTCCAAGAGGGCTCAATTTGAAGGTTGTTTCCAAGGTTCTAAGAGTGGACGATTTCCTCAACGTCACAAGTTCCAAGGTCAAGGGTCCTCCAATGCTCCTAACAAGAGGTTTGCTAATGGTGGAGTGACTAATCCTAAGTGCCAAAGATGTTGAAGCAATCATGGTGGTCCATGTTTGAGGAACTCTAATGCTTGCTATAGGTGTGGTGAAGTAGGTCACAAGGTTTTTGATTGTCAGCATGCTCAAAACAAGGGTAGAGACGGTCGTCTTCAAGGCCAAGGTGCTAATGTGGATCAAAAGGGAAAAGGAGGTCAATAAGGGGGTTTCTTCAAGGCAAAATAGGTTCTATGATCTCCAGGGAAGGAAATGAGTTGGTGAGGTACCCATTGTTGTTACCAGTATGTTAAAGGTTTTTTATTATGATGTATATGCATTGATAGTTCCGAGTGCCACTCTTTCTTTCATTACTCCTTTTGTAGCCAAAAAGCTTCATGTGTGTCCCGAATTATTGTGTGAACCTTATGAAGTGTCTACCCCCGTTGGTGAGTCCATTTTTGTAAATGAGACTATAGATATTTTCCCGTGTTCATATTGCATAAAGTCTTGGTTTATGATTTTTTTGAACTTGACATGGTAGATTTTGATATTATTCTTGGAATGGATTGATTACATGCATATTATGCTTCCATTGATTGTAGGACCCGTAAAGTGAAATTCCAATTACCTAATGACCCTGAACTTGAGTGGGGGAGTCGTAATGTGGTAGTTAAGGGTAAATTCATTTCTTGTCTAAGGGTTGCATTTACCACCTTGTGAGGGTTAAGAATATTGAGTCTAAATCCTTCCCATTAAGTTGGTTCTGGTGGTCAATGAGTTTCTTGATATCCTTCCCAGTGAGCTTCCAGTGTTCCTCCCGAAAGGGAAATAGACTTTGGTATAGACCCCCTTCCCAATACACAACCTATTTCTATTCCCCATTATCATATGGCCCCGGCGGAGTGGAAAGAGTTGAAGGATCAATTGAGGGATTTTTTGGAAAAGGGCTTCGTAAGGCCTAGCAAGTCACCTTGGGGTGCACCAGTGTTGTTTGTAAAGAAAAAGGGTGGTTCCTTTAGAATGTGCATCGACTACCAACAACTCAATATAGTCACTATAAATAACAAGTATCCTCTACCAAGGATTGATGACCATTTTGATCAACCTTAAGGGGCTAGTCACTTTTCTAAGATTCATCTTCGGTCTAAATACCACCAAGTGAAGGTAATGGAGTGTGATATTCCCAAGATGACTTTTCGAACTAGATATGGGCACTTTGAATTTGTGGTAATGTCTTTTGGCTTGACTAATGCGCAGGATATATTTATGGATCTCATGAATAGGGTCTTTAAACCCTACCTTGATATGTTTGTTGTGGTCTTTATTTATGATATATTGATTTATTTTCGGAGTGAGGAGGAGTATGTGAATCACTTGAGGGTGGTGTTGCAAATCTTGAGGGATAAGAGGTTGTTTGCTAAATATGAAAAGTCTGAATTTTGGTTGAAAGAGGTTGCTTTTCTAGGGCATGTGTTGTCGGGTGATGGTATTGAGGTGGATCCTAAGAAGATGGAGGCAATAAGGAATTGACCTAGACCATTGACTTCGATGGATATTAGAAATTTCTTGGGTTTAACGAGCTACTACCGAAGGTTTGTGAATGGTTTCTCTTGTATTACTTCCCTTGTAACAAAGTTGGCCCAAAAGAAGGCAAAATATTTTTTAGACCAATGAGTGTGAAAATAGTTTCAAACCTTGAAAGACAAGCTTATCTCCGCTCCTAGGCTTACTGGAAGGGATAGAGGTGTTAATGGTTATTATGATGCTTCAAGGATTGATTTGGGGTGTGTATTGATGCAAAATGGCAAGGATATAGGATATTCCTCTAGGGAACTTAAGGTTCTTGAGAAAAAAAATTATCCCACACATGATCTTGAATTGATGGTCGTGGTGTTTGCTTTGAAAATTTGGCGTCATTATTTGTATTGGGTTCATGTTGATATGTTTACCAAGCACAAGAGTTACCAATATGTGTTCGCACTAAAAGATCTTAACTTGAGGCAAATGAGGTGGTTAGAACTCCTTAAGGATTATGACATGAGTTTGTACTATCATCCCGACAAAGCTAATGTTGTGGCTGATGCTCTAAGTAGAATGTCCATGGGTAGCCTAGCTCATATTGGTGTTGGTAACAGGAAAGTGGCTAGAGAAGTTCACTAGTTAGCTAGGTTGGGGGTTAGGTTGAATGAAGTTGAAAATGGTGGTGTGGTGGTTGTTGATGGTTACAAATCTTCTTTGATTGAGGAAGTCAAGTTAAAACAAGACCGTGATCCCGCCTTGCTAGAGTTGAATTCTTTGGTGAAAGATGATAAAGTGGAAGTTTTCTCCCAAGGGGAAGATGGTTTCCATAGGTACCAAGGTAGGTTGTGCGTGTCTAATATTGATGACTTGAGGGAGTTGATTTTAAAGAAGACCCATGATTCATCCTATTATATTCGTCCCAATTCCACGAGAATGTATAGAGACTATGGGAAGGTGTATTGGTGAGGTTGGAAAGATAGATTTGACTGTACCGAATTTGGTTATGGAAGCTTTGGAGGAGATGAGGTTGACAAGAGAGAGGCTCAAGATGGCTCAAAATAGATGAAAGTCCTATTCCGATGTGAGGAGAAAAGATCTTGAGTTTAAGGTTGGTGATTGGGTTTACTTGAAGGTTTCACCCATAAAGGGTGTGGTCTGATTTTGACAAGAAAGGTAAATTGAGCCCAAGGTTTATGGCATCTTATCAAGTTTTGAGGAGAGTGGGTAAGGTTGCACATGAATTGGAGTTGCCTGTGGAGATGAATATGGTTTTTCCGGTGTCCATGTTGAGGAAATGTGTTGGTGACCCAGGTGTTGTAATGTCCTTAGAAGTTGTGGGTGTTGTGGAGGATAATTTGACCCATGAGGAGGTCTCGGTGGAGATATTGTATAGACAAGTAAAAAGGTTAAGTAGCAAATATGTGACATCCATAAGAGTCCTCTGGGAAGAATCAACAAGTCAAAAGTGTCACTAGGGAGACCGAAGTGGACACGAAGAAGCAATATCTGTATCTCTTTCACTCTGTTCAAGCCTAAGATAACAACTAAGTCCTATCTATCATTTCAAGTCTTAAGTCTCAGCGCTCATGTCAATTTGCATGCATTCATGTTCAGAGTAACAAGCTTATGATGAGTTTTGGCATTTATGTTGACACTTTTTGAAAATGATGTTTAAGTGAATTTATTGCATTCATGTTGGGCTGCAAACTTAATAATTACTTCTCTTATACATGTTTCCTAAAAGGGAGATATTGAAATTCCCCTCATGTGCTTTGGAATACCCCATAGTCGTAAATTCTATATATCTCAAAATCCGACTTCATGTTCTCGATTAAGGGGAAAAATTGTGCGAAAAATGGGTATAACCCGGATTTTAGAAGACCTATAACAAAAAATAATTTTCTCTAATTTTACGATTTCCAGTGGGTGTTTGCGCCCAGAGTGCGACGCACCACTGTGTATTTTCATCTCCGCGTTTGGTCTGCGTTGTGCCAGGGATGCGGACCAGTTTAATATTTTCCCCTGTTTTCTTATTTCGTCCAAGGGCATCAGTGTAATAGCCCCATCCAAATTAAATGTAAAATCTCCTATACTTTGCCATTTTCCAACTCTATAACTCACAAAACCCTCTCAAAAACTTCTCCAAGAATTTATCAAATCTCTCATTCAAATTCAAGGATTTCAAGCTCAATTTTGGAACTCAAGGACCCAATCCAAGCTTCGAATTTCTTTGAAGCTCATCTCAATAAAATCCATGTTTGAAGTATGTGGGTCTTCATCCATGGGTCCTTTCACCCATGGAGCCCAACCTTCTCCTTTTATGAAAATTGCATGATTTCAAGTTGTATTACCTATGGTTATCTTTTGTTATGAAATATGAACATACATTATGTTGGGTTTTTATCAAGTGTTAATTGAATATGCATGAATGTCTAATTTAAACTTATTCTATGAGTTGATTTATAGCTATTGATATTATACATGATTTGAACAATGAAAACTATGAACTATGGTGAACTTTTGACATGGATATCATGATACCCAATTATGGGTTTTTATTACAATATTGGTGGGTTAATTTTGAATTGATTTTACTCATCTTGTTATACTTTTTGAGTTTCATGATTTTGAACAATTCTCATGAACCCACCATATGTTCGATGAAATTACATGACAAGAATTCTAAAGTCGTTTACATGATTTAGAAGTCAAGTGACCTCATGATGATTAAGTGCTTTCAAGCATGTAGTGAATTTATGAAAGGTATCTATGATTCTACAAGTATAAAGTTAATCCCTATTTGAAGATTTTAACCACTTTAGCCATTAATATCAAGTCAAGGGCTCATTTATGATTATATACTCTCATGTTCAAGTTTGGCTCACTATTAGAGGTCAAACATGTTTATGAGCTACTCATTTCATGTTATCATGTTTCTTACAAGTTATTCAAGTTATGATTTTTTCAAGTATTCTATGGGATTGAACTTAGCATCGATTTAGGCTTAAGATGGGGACTGGACTTAAGGGGTCTTTATAGAAAGTCTTTAGTCTCTAAACTATGTGCCACATGGGATTATATATTATCCATTTATCGTTTCTAGTGGATCCATCTAGTCATACCACACCTTGTCGGAGGGGGGAGGAGAGTGACATGCCTCCGATTATTCAAGTCATCATGTACGGTTTACCTTGGCAAGTAGACCACACCTTGTTGAGGAGGTGACATGCCTCTATCACCTTGTTGAGAGGGTGACATGCCACGATCACCTTACCAAAGGGGTGTCATGCCTAGGATTCAACGTAGTAGGTCACTTGGTGTATGTATGGTATATTGTGCAAGTTAAATCTTATACATGCATGTATTATTACAAGCATTGATTATGCATGTCATATTGGGATTATGTCTATTTCCTATATGTATGCATTTTATTTATGATGTCTTATATCTTTTTGTATTGCATTCCGCATACTTAATACATTCAAACATACTAACACATACTTTATGCCTATATGATATCACCTTGTAGAGACTGGATCTCCTTTTGATCATCCTCTACCTCATGGCTAGCTCAATTCTTGAAGAAAGCCTTAGTGAGTCCTCAACTCCGAGGATGATATCTACTTACTTCATGTTATGTTGAGACTTCTTCTTTATGTTGGATACCTACTATTATGAGGGTGAGCATGGGGAATGTCTTGGCCCCCGCCCATTTCTAAAGTAGAGGTGTTGTTGGATACTATGTATGCATATGGTTTGAGCTTGACTCTTTACACTTTTATGATTATCAAAAAATTCCATTAGTCTTTTGTTCACTTTTTATACTTCACTCTTGTTATTGTTTATTTGCTTCCGCAACCAAGGACGTGTGCATGTTACAATCAAGAGACTTGCTTGGGTTGTCTTCTGACTTATCATTTGGCTTATAATGTCTAGGCCCAAGGCTTGGGTTGTGATCATGACCCAAGCCTAGGGCCTAGACGTGATTGGCGAATGGGGAACTCGAAGGAACCCCAAACAAGCCTCAAAGCATAACATTATACATTCTGGGTTGCGGAAGCAATTAGAATGGCAACAAAAGATAAGCATAAACAAGGGGATATTGGGACTAAGGATGAACTTTCATATCATAAACATCAAAATTCAAATGTGTCAAACTCATAGCATAGATACATGATATGTCCAACAACACGTCTACTACATAGATAAGAGCAGGGTCCAAGACAAAGCAACATGGCTCACCCTCATAGTCAATGTATAAGTCAAAGAGAGAATGTCTTAGTACATAGCAATAGATCATAAGTAATGTCCCCGGAATGGAGGACTCACCGACAAGCTTAATAGAAGTCATACTAGATACGTGGAGTAGGATAATAAATTGGTACACCTGTTCCTACATGGTGACATCATGTAAGCATAGATTATACGTTAGTATGTTTGAATGAACTAAGTATGTATGATGCAATGCAACAAGAGATAGGCATCATAGGAAAAATGCATATTCATAAGCAATAGATAGCATACTAACAATATGACATGTATGAATGATGCTTGAAGTAAAACCATGCTTATATAGACCATTATACGAGTGTAAGGAGTGACCATTTTAGTGCAAGCCAAGGCCTACCACCCCCTTGGATAGGCGGATGAGGTACTAACCCCTTCATGAGGTTGATGGTGTACAAACCCCCCACCGAGGTTGATGGAGTACTAACCCCCCATTGAGGTTGACACAGTACAAACCCACCATCAAGGTAGATGGTACCAACCCCCAACGAGGTTACCCGGGCCTATCACCCCATGAGCTAGGCGACCAAGGTACCAACCCCTTGATAGGTTACTCGGGCCTACAACCCCCTAAGCTAGGCTTGGTCATCCCCAACACTATATTAAGATAATATCAAATATATACACTCCTTTCATCATCATACACATTTATTCCTTTTAATTATAATTCCATCATCATATCATCATCATATAATCACTCAACTCATAAGACATACATTGGAACTTCAATTCCTCAAGAATCCATAACCAAACACTTTATCAAACACTTAGAGGATGTGCAATGCTAGTATAAAACCATGTAATTCAAGAGTGAAATCATGCTAGAAAAATCAATGTAAAGCCATCAATAGATACTTGGTAGCACCCTCTAACAATATACATCAATACCCTTCATCAATTCTCATAATAGACCCTTGATTCATAGCTCCAAACATAGTAAAACAGTCACAATTTCATAAGCTCAAACATAGTATGCAGTGATATTCATAATAGATATGACCCATGAAAATAATCAACTTTAAATCATTCAATTATAAGTAAAAGAGAGCTTGGGTATCATGGGTTAAATGAACCCATGAAAAAAACCCACATAACTTACATTTGGAGAAACTCTTGATGAAGATTGAAAATAGAGGCTTGAAGCTTGAAGGATAAAGGAAATTCTTAGTTCCGAATGAGGGTTTGTGACCTGAGTTTAGGAGAGAAAATATTGGCTAAATGTTTAAGTGAGTATTGGGGAATGTTTAGAATGATATGGCGGTGAAAAATGGTTAAGTATGGGTATTTTTACATTTCGGGACACTTAGGCCCAACACTTCAAACTCTTGGACTGCAAGAAAATAACTGGGCAGAAAAACATGCATGTTTGCGTTGCAGACAGGACATGAAAGTCCATTTTCTTCATCTGCACTCCCTTGCCGCGTCGCGCCTGGGGCGCGAAAAGCTCTTTGGAAATTGACATTTGGAAAATCAAAATTGCTAATCATTTGCTCTAAAATCGGGGTTAGACCCTTCTCCCCCTAATATGTACCCCTTAGAAGAGAATATGAAGTTAGATTTTCGATATCACCAATGGATATTGAGATATATAGAATTGAAGATTTCGGGCACTTTTTGGGGTTATTTCAATATCTACCTCTTGGGAACATTCGTCCTCGAATGTTAAAGAAACATAAATAAGAGACACAAACATGACACTTTCAACCCATATAGAGATGCAACTATGCACTTAAACCTCACTTCAAAAATTTCATCATAAATGAAAAATTCAACATGAACTTGTCAATTTAAACATGAATAAATGCAATGAGATGGGGCTAAACTTAAGACTTGTGATCAAATGAAGGAATTAGGTCAATACCATAGGCTTGAGTGGATTGAAAAGGTAAGGATATCGCGTTTACATGTCCGCTTCAGCCTCCTAAGTAGCATTCTTAAATTGTTGATTCCTCCAAAGGACCTTAACGAAAGCCACCTCTTTGTTTCTCAACCTCTTCACTTGCCTATCCAAAATCTGAACCGGAACCTTTTCATAAGTCAAATTATCCTCAACAACACCCACAACATCTCGAGGATCTATGGCATTCGGATTATCCACATATTTCCTCAACATGGACACATCGAACACCAGATGAACCAAATCCATCTCACTAGTAAACCTCAACTCATAAGCTACCTTCCCAACCCTCCTCAAGACCTCATAAAGACCAATAGACCTTGGGCTCAACTTGTACTTCTTACCAAAATGGACCATACCCTTCATGGGTGATATTTTCAAATAAACCCAATCACCAACTTGGAATTCAAGTTCCCTTCTCCTCACATCGGCATAGGAACTTTGGCGACTTTGGGCCAACTTCAACCTCTCTCTAACCATTCTAAACTTCTCAAGAGCCTCAATAGCAAGATCTAGCTCAGCAAAGCTATCACACTAACCACAAACCATCCGACCGGTGATCTACAACCTCTCGCATAGAGGGCCTCAAATGGAGGCATACCGATGCTAGAATGGTAGCTATTGTTGTAGGCAAACTTAATCAACGGAAGATGATCATCCCAACTACCTTTAAGCTCTAACACATATTCTCTAAGCATATCTTTAAGGGTTTGGATGGTCCTCTTGGCTTGGCCATCCGTTTGATGGTGGAAGGCCGTAGAAAGCTTAACTCTAGTACCAAAACCCCATTGGAAAGATCTCCAAAAATATGAAGCGAATTGTGCCCCATGATCCGATATGATGGACAAAGGAACCCCATGCAACCTTACCACGTTATGAATGTACAACCTTGCATAATCGTCAACCCCAAATGTGGTCTTAAACGGTAAAAAGTGAGCTAATTTTGTCATCCTATCAACCACAACTCAAATAAAAT
Organism: Solanum medicagineum; assembly: GCA_026153255.1. NCBI lineage: Eukaryota > Viridiplantae > Streptophyta > Magnoliopsida > Solanales > Solanaceae > Solanum > Solanum medicagineum. Next base: position 3,228 of record JAPFFP010043084.1, on the reverse strand, counting down.
CAAAACTCTTCCTAGTCTTAGGCAACCCAACCACAAAATCCATATTTATCTCTTCCCACTTCCAAGTAGGAACCTCAATGTCTTGGGCTAGGCCACTCAGCCTCTGATGTTTGTCCTTGACTTGTTGACAAGTATGACAACTGGAAACAAGTTTGGCAATGTCCCTCTTCATGCCTCCCCCGAATACACATCCCTCAAGTCTCTATACATTGGAACCAGGGTGGATAGAATAAGAAGAGTTATAGGCCTCATCAAGGATCCTTTCTATCAAACCATCAACACATGATACACACAACCTACCCTGGTACCTAAAGGCACCATCTTTCCCTTGGGAGAAACCTCCAACTTGCCCTCTCTCACCAAGGCCTTCAATTCTAACAAGGAGGGATCAAAGTCTTGTTTTGCCATCACCTCATCAACAAAAGAAGACTTAGAAGCATCAACAACAGAAACATCACCACTACTAACCTCCTCCAATCTAACCCCCAACCTAGCCAATTGATGCACTTCCTTAGCTATCTCCTTCTCACCACCTTCAACATGAGCTAGGCTACCCATAGACACCCTACTCAAGGCATCCGCCACTACATTTGCCTTACCCGGATGATAATGCACCTCCATATTATAATCTTTAAGAAGATCTAACCATATCTTTTGCCTCAAGTTGAGATCCTTTTGAGTGAAGACATATTGGAGGCTTTTATGATCGGTGAACACATCAATATGTACCCGATACAAGTAGTGACGTCAAATCTTTAATGCAAACGCAACAATAGCTTACTCTAGATCATGGGTAGGGTAGCTCTTTTCATGTACATTGAGTTGTCTAGAAGCATAAGCTATGACCTTACCTCTTTGCATTAACACACAACCCAAACCAACCCAGCAAGCATCATAATACACCACAAATCACTCTAGCCCATCCGGTAGTGAGAATATAGGAGCGGACACAAGCTTGCCTTTCAATGTTTGGAACCTCATCTCACATTCATCGATCCATAGTAACTTAACCTTCTTTTGAGTGAATTTATTCATAGGGGAAGCTATAGAAGATAACCAATTCACAAACCTCCTATAATAGCCCGCTAAACCTAAGAAACTCCTAATGTTCGATGAGGTCAATGGTCTAGGCCAATTTCTAATCACATAGATTTTCTTTGGTTCAGCCTTAATACCATACCCCGACACCACATGTCCTATGAAGGCAACCTCCTTCAACCAAAATTCACACTTTTTATATTTAACATACAATTTCTCCTCCCTCAATCTTTGCAACACAACCCTTAAGTGAGCCCTATGCTCTTCCTAACCACGAGAATAGATCAAAATGTCATCAATGAAGACCATAATAAAGGAATCAAGGTAGGGTTTGAAGACCCTATTCATTAGCTCCATGAAGAAGGCCGATGCATTAGTCAACCAAAGGACATCACAACAAACTCATAATGCCCATATCTAGTCCGGAAGGCCATCTTGGGAATATCACAATAGCTCACCTTCGGTTGATGATACCCAGACCAAAGATCAATCTTAGTGAAATGGCTAGTCCCTTCCAATCAGTCAAACAAGTCATCATTCCTTGGAAGAGGATACCTATTCTTGATGGTGACCCTATTGAGTTGCCGGTAGTCAATACACATCTTAAGGGACCCATCCTTCTTTTTCACAAATAACACCGGAGCATCCCAAGGTGATTGGCTAGGTCTAATAAATCCCTTCTCCAACTAGTCCCTCAATTATTCTTTCAACTACGCTGGGGCCATACGGTAAGGGAGAATATAAATGGGTTGAGTATCAGGGAGGAGGTCTATGCCAAAGTCTATTTCCCTTTCGGGAGGAACACCGGGAAGGTCATTTGGGAAGACATCAAGAAACTCATTTACAACTGCAAGCGACTCTATGGAAAGGATATTGGACTCCACATCCCTAACCCTTACAAGATGATAAAGAAATCCATTAGAGATCAACTTACGTGCTTTAATGCAAGAGATGAATCTACCCTTGACCACCACATCTTGACTTTCCCACTCAAGGACGGGTTCATTTGGAAAGTGAAACTTGACCCTATGGGTTCTACAATTAATAGAAGCATAGTATACATACAAGTAATCCATCCCAAGAATAATATCAAAATCAACCATGTCTAACTCAACAAGAGATTTTATGCAAAATGTAAATAGGACAACTTCTATAAACTTTTCTAGCAACAATAGATGTACCGATAGGAGTAGACACCTCATATGATTCATGCAACAACTCGGGGTCAACATGGAACCTTTGACCAACAAAGGGGTAACAAAAGAAAGGGTGGCACCCGGATCAATCAATGCATACACATCAAAGTCAAAGACATTCAATATGCCGGTCACAACATTGGGAACTTCATCAACCCCTTGCCTCCCATGCAAAGCGTAGAACCGGTTGTGCCTTGGCGTACCATCTTGTCAGCCACCTCTCCCTAATGGGATCACATTAGCACCTTGTGGACGAACCTCCTTGCCCTTGTTATGGTTTCGAGGGCAATCTATAGCCTTATGCCCCTAACTCCCCACTAACATAAAAAGCACCGTTATTCTTCAAACATGGGCCACCATGACCCTTACCACACTTCATACACACATTAATAGGAGTCACACCCCTAACACCTTGGGCTCTCGGAAGATCATTTCCAACCCTCTTATCGAATGCCTGAGTAGGCCTTTGGCCTTGCTAGAACCGGCCAATCCTTTGGAACTTACCTTCCAAATGGGCCCTCTTAGCCTCATGCCCCCTTCTCTTCCTCAATTTTTCCTCCTCCATTTGCTCGGCATATGACATCAATTATGACAAGTTCATGTCACTAATCAATATGGCAGATCGGTATTCTCCAGTAACCAAGTTGGAGACACCGATAACAAATTTGTTCATTCTCGACCTTAGGTCGACAATCAAATGAGGATTAAACTTTGAAAGTTGGGTGAACTTTAGGGCATACACCCTTACACCCATGGACCCTTGTCTCAAGTTCATAAATTCTGCCAACTTAACTTCCCTAAGTTCATGGGAGAAGAACCAATTAAGGAAGGCCACCTTGAACTCCTCCCAAAGTACCATATAGCCAACTCCCTTCTCCTCCTTCCATTGGTTGTACCATATTCGTGCTATTCCTTTGAGTTGGTAGGCCGCTAACTCTGTCTTATCCTCCGGTCTCACACCCATGATGGACAAAATTTTGTAGACCTTATCAAT
>JAPFFP010043083.1:0-13528 GCA_026153255.1 Solanum medicagineum | reverse complement strand
TTCAATCTTCAAGCTTGTGATTTTCATTGTCTTTGTATTTGTTGGTTCCTAATTCAATTGTGTAAGTGTTTAATTATATCTTCTCAATTTATAATCTCTTCATCTACATATAGCATGAGTAGCTAAATCCATAACTAGAGTGTCGGAACCATGAAGAACTAACAAAGTAAAACCGGCTAATTCACAATTCTTGGAAGGTATATATGCATTTATTAATTAACTCTCTTTATTGTGCATGGTTTTTTATGATGGTCAACATTAGAACTCGCCTAGTGTTACTGACTGGACCAAGGTAGTAATGTATAGGAAAATAGATTAATTAACAAGATATGATTGATGTGTTCGCATATAATCAACCAAACTGGGCCACAGGGAGCTTGTATGTGACTAATAGATGATGGTTAACAATGCACACTACAGAGATGAGTCAAGTCGCATAGTGAAATTCACCTCTCACCTTTGACCAAAGGGCTTGGTCAACTTAAATCACCGTCATGCATATTATACACTAGACAAGAATTAGGTTATCTGGTGATATTAAGTTGGCGAATCATGAGGAACACAATATCCTAGTTGCTCTCTATTGTTGATTTTTCTCTTGTGATAGTTAGTTTAATTTACTTTCTCATTGATTATTGCAAACCCCCCCTCCCCCCCGGAATTGAGTCGGTTAATTACTTGGATTGTATATTGGTGAATTTTCATGAGTCTATGTATTCCATGTGGGTTCGACCCTAACCTTGGTTAGGTTCTATTTTTTGACAGTGACTGCTTTATCCACTAGAATATAGGTGTAACTTGCGCGACATCAAGATTTTGGTACCGTTGCCGAGGAATACAACTAGGCTTAAGTGAATTTGTTAGTAATTTGAGTGTTAATCCTTCATTCCCTTTATATTACTTTCGTTTTTTGTTTTTATTCTTTGCAGGGTGTATGAGTACTATATACCCAACACTCAGAGTCAAGGAAAGTGATTAACTACATTTGATCCATAGATCCACAGAACTTCAAGAAGAATGGCCCAAGACAACACCAACAATGCGGTCAATGCAGCCCTGAATAAGAACAATAATGAGAAAGATTGGAATGAGAACCCACCTCCTTTGGAGGATATTCCACAGCCTCAGGATTTCAACGCCAATGTGTACCAGTGGAACTAGTATAAGTTGAATCCTATGGCTATGGAAGTTACTAGAGATATTATGTTTTCACCACTACCGACAGACACCAAGTTCATAGTCTCAAGTGGGTTACTTCAGATGTTGTAGAACTGTGGACTGTTCAGGGGCTTACCATCAGAGGATCCACAGAGCCACTTGCACAATATGGCATTTGTGTGTAAGAGTGTGATGGGGATACAAAATGATTCTATGGATGTTGTGGGACTTTGTGTCTTCCATTATCTTAGCTCCCACAGAGTTTAATCACCAGCTAGGTAGACTTGCAGAAGGCCTTTTTAGAGAGGTACTTCCCTAAATCAAAGTATCTCAAGTTGAAGGACCAGATCAACAACTTTGACCAACTTCCTGGTGATTCAACAAGCACTACAAGGGAGCGGTTTACAAAATGTCTTAAGGAGTGTCTCTGACCATAAGATTGTTGATGACTCCTTGGTGGAGATCTATTACCGTGCCCTTGATGAGAACAGTCAAGAGTGTGTTGACACTATCATGGGGGCATGTTTCTTAATCAACCATTTGCAAGGATTGTGGACCCAATGGATAGAGTGGTCAAAACAAATTGTGCATGGGGGCAGCAGGAAAGAGCTTCCACAAAGAGTTTATGTGTTGTCAGTGTGGGGTCAGAGCAAGCAAAAATTAATGATAAAATCATGCAGCAGCTTGCTCAGCTTCGCACAGGTTTGGATGTGGTGATAAAGTAGAACCAAGAAAGAGCGAATGCAGTGGTTCACCCGTGCATGCGCACCTATGTACGAGGAGCCATACTATGATGAGGATGCTTGTTTTATTGCATTTCAAACAGGGGTTTTCCGGACCAATGCCTAATGGTCCAATCATGACTACTGGTGCTAAGGTCAAGGAGATCAAGTTCGAACCTTTAGTAGAGATGGAGCTTATAGGGACAATAGTGAAGGATATTATGATAGGAATAGGTGTCCAGATGCAGATTGGGGTCGCAAAGAAAGCTTCAGAAATGGTCCTTATGTGCCACCACACAATCGCAACATAGGTGCAAGCGATTCTAGAATTGAGGAGATATTTGATTGCCTGTTGGAGAAGGCTGAGACATAGGATGAGACTCTAAGGGGTATGAAATCAGATATTTCAAGTACTAATCAGAAAATAGAGTCTCACTCTATGGCTATCAAACAGCTTGAACAACAGTTTGGTCAAGTATTGATTCAACTGAATCAGTGTCAGAGGGGTACACTTCCTTGCAATACAGTGCAAAATCCAAAAATTGAAGGGCAATGTATGGTGGTCACTACTTAAGGTGGAAAGAGCACAATTGACCCTCCCATGCCAGTTGATATAGAAGATATTTGTGAGGCGATAATTGCAATAAGGGATGCGGATGAAAGAGATGATCGTGGAAAGGATAGGGGTGAGTAAAGCAGCTGAAGTGCCACAAAGGTTTAAACCTGTCCCTAGGTCTCCTCTTCCCTTCCCTCAAAGACTCAAAAAGAGGGAGGAGAAAGGCAAATTCAAGCACTCTCTCTCCATGCTAAAACAGATCTCCATCAACATCCCTCTTATTGAGGCATTGGAGAAGATGTCAGGGTATGCAAAGTATATGAAGGACTTGTCACTAAAAAGCACACTGTGATTCAGGAGCTTTCTTTGGAGATTCAACATTGTAGTGTTGTTACTATGAAGCCCTTGGTTCAAAAGCATAAAGTTCTAGGTGCTTTCACCATATGCTGCACCATTGGAGATATAGAGTTCACGAGGGCATTATGTGACTTAGGTGTAGCATCAATCTAATGCCCCTAGCAGTCTACAAGAAGCTTGGATTGGGAGACCCTATTCCTACTAGCATACGGTTGTTGATGGAGGATCACATGGTGAAGAAGCTTGTGGGGATACTGTATGATGTGTTAGTGAAAGTGAAAAAATTCATATTCCCTATAGAATTTATGATCCTTGATTGTGAAGTTGATTTTCAAGTTCCTATTATCTTGGGAAGGCTCTTTTTAGCTACTGGACACATCTTGGTGGATATAGCCTACTTAAGTTCAGATTTGGGAAAGATGAGGTCATGTTCAACATGTGTTAGCAAGCAAGGAAAGACAATGATGTGAGAGTGGTTTCTGTTGTAGAGATTGTTGATGATGCTAAGCCAGAAGTACCACTTGAAGTAAGATTGGGCATCGACACTTTGCTGGCAGTGCTGATGAACTTCGACGGTAGCGTTATCCCAGACTATGCGGAGACAGTGAATGCTCTAGATGCGTCTTATAGTCCTAGGTGTCAAACTAAGCTACAACTAGATTTGCAGAATCAGGAGTCATCATCCACAAAGCCTCCATAGAAGCCAGTGTCAGAATTGAAGGCTCTTCTAGCACATTTGAGATATGCATTTTTGGGAACCACCAACACTTTGTCGATCATAATAGCTGCAAATTTGAATGATGAGCAAGCGGATGCCCATGTAATAGTGCTAAAAAAATTCAAGAAAGCCATCAAATGGACTATTGTAGACATCAGTGGTATCCCTCTCGGGGTATGTACACACAAAATTTAGTTGGTCAAGGACTACAACCCAAGCATTGAGTACCAAAGGCATCTTAACCCTCTTATTCAAGAAGTTGTGCACAAAGAGATCATTAAATGGTTAGATGCAGGAGTAATCTACCCAATCGTCGAAAGTGAATGGGTAAGCCCGGTGCAGTGCATTCCAAAGAAAGAGGGTATCACAGTGGTACCTAATGCCAACAATGAGTTGATCCCAATGCAGCCAGTCACTGGATGGATAGTGTGTATGGATTACGAAAGATCAATGCCTCGATAGAGAAGGATCACTTTCCTATGCCATTCATAGATCAGATACTGGATCAACTAGCTAGAAAGGGGTGGTACTGCTTTCTTGATGGGTATTTAGGCTACATTCAAATCATCATTGCTCCAGAGGATCAAGTGAAGACCATATTTACATACCCTTATGGACTTTCATATTCAATAGGATGTTATCCGGGTTGTGTAATGCCCCAGCAACATTCCAGATATGCATGATATCTATTTTCTCAGACATGGTGGAGAACACTATTGAAGTCTTCATGGATGACTTTAAGTGTGGTCTGAAACTCATTTAAAGATTGTTTGAAGCACCTACATAATGTTTTGCAAAGATGCGAAGAGACCATTTGGTACTAAACTGGGAAAAGTGTCACTTCATAGTGAAAGAGGGTATTGTGTTGGGGCACAGGATATCTAGCAAAGTCATTGAGGTTCAGAGAGCTAAAGTGGAGGTGATCGAGAAGCTCCCACCACCCATCTCAGTAAAAGGTGTGAGGAGTTTCGTAGGGCATGCAGGATTTTATCGGAGGTTCATAAAAAACCTCTGTAAAATTGCACACCAATTGTGCAAGCTATTAGAGAAATATACTAAGTTTGTGTTTGATGATGTGTGTCTGAAAGCCTTTGAAGAGTTAAAGAAGAGATTGGTCTCAGTGCCAATCATTGTGGCTCTATATTGGTCCAAGCCGTTCGAGATCATGTGTGATGCAAATGGGGTCAATTTAGGTGTGGTATTGGGATAGCATAAGGAGAAGATATTACATCCCATATAATATGCTAGTAAATCCCTAAATACAGACCAGAAGAATTGCACCATCACAAAATAGGAGTTACTCGCACTGGTCTTTGCATTCGAAAAATTTAAGTCATACTTATTAGGCGCCAAAGTAGTGCCGCATACAAACCACTTAGCACTTAAATATATGATGGCTAAGAAGGATATAAAGCCAAGGTTGATGAGATGGGTACTTCTCTTGCTAAAGTTCAACTTTGATGTCATCGACATAAAAGGGATAGAGAATCAGGTTGCAGATCACCTCTTCAGATTAGAAGATAGGGCTATGATAAAGTTTGATGATGGACTAGAGATAAATGATTCTTTTCTCGATGAGAGAGTGTTGGTTGTGTCTCATAGTCTAATACCTTGATTTGCAGATTATGCAAACTACTTGGTGAGTGATATTATGCTGCCCGACCTAAACAAACATCAATGTCGGAAGTTTATGTCTAATGTGAAGAAAGTTCTTTTGGGATGTCCCATACTTGTTCTGTGTATGTGCTTGTGGGATCATTCATCGCTGTGCTCCTAAGATTGAGATGATGAGCATCCTTGAGGCATGCTACTCATCATTAGTGGGTGGACATCATAGTTGGATTCGAACAACCCATAAGATCTTACAATGTAGGTATTACTGGCCTACTATCCACTAAGACACCCATGACTATGTCAAAGCTTGTGATAGGTGTCAAAGAGAAGGTGGGATTTCGCGCAAGCATGAGTTCCTTTTAAACCCTATTATGGTGATTGAGTTATTTGATATATGGGGGGATAGATTTCATAGGACTAGTTGTTAGCTCACATGGAAACAAGTACATCCTAGATGCTGTGGATTATGTGTCAAAGTAGGTGTCGGTCGTGGCTCTACCCAACAATGAGGGGAAAAGTGTCACGACATTTCTGAAAAAGAACATCTTCTCAAGGTTTGGCACCCCTCAGGCAATCATCACTGATGGAGGTTCTCACTTTTGTAATCAACTATTTAAAGATCTTCTTGAAAAATATGGAGTGAAACATCGGTTGGCGACTCCTTATCACCCTCAAACAAGCGAGCAGGTGGAGGTGTCCAATAGGGAAATTAAACAAATCCAAGACTATGAATCCAAACTGCATATGTTGGTCGATGAAGTTGGATGACGCACTCTAGGCATGCAAAGACCCCTATAGGTATGTGTCCTTACCAACTTGTCTTTGGGAAAGCATGTCACTTGCTAGTGGAGCTTGAGCATAATGCAATGTGGGCACTGAAAAAGTTGAATTTGGACTAGAATGATGCAACAAACTCTAGGTTGAGCCAACTCAATAAGCTTGATGAGTTTCGATTGAAAGCATATGAGAGCTCAGCCTTGTACAGACAAAGAATGAAGTTGCAGCATGACCGTGGCATAGAGAACTGTCAATTCACACCAGGGAACTTAGTGCTGCTCTACAATTCTAGACTGAAGTTGTTCCTTGGGAAGCTCAAATCTAGATAGTTGGGACCCCTTCAAGTAGCACGCATCTTCAATCATGGGGCTATTGAGTTAGAGAGGTGAAATGGAAGAACTTTCAAGGTAAATGGCCATAGAGTCAAGCCATACCTTGGAAATGTGGAAGAGATAAAGATGGTTGAAGAATAGGATCTTGAGGAATTCTGAGTACTCAAGCTATCTATGTTGTGTCGCAACAATAAATCAGGCACTGCTTGAGAGGCAACCCAAGGTGGACACTAGCACTTAGTCACCTAGGTATGTTTTTTGACCCCTTATGTTCTATTTTATGTTGATGTTGTGCATTGGGGACAATGCACCTCTTTTTCGATCGGGTGTGGGTAGTTATGGGCCTCAGTAAAGTCTGAGTAGCTTATGGTCCATAACTACTCCAATTTTTATCCTAGGGTTTTCTTGCCTATGTTCTTTTTTCCTCATGGATATTTATTTTCTGTTGAACCGACATGTTTAGGATGTTTAGATAATAGTACCAATACTTGTGGCATACAATATATTTTTTATGTTTTGCTTTGAAAAATGATACCCACCAATATTTTTGATTAAGTAGTTGGATGGTAACCATGCATGTTTAGGTGTCTGATAATATTTTTTCTGATAAGTGAGGGTACATTGAGATAAAAAGATTGATATGTTAGTCTTTTGTTGATAATATATGTAGTGTCATGTGATTGTGAGCATAATTTGATAAATTCATGTATTTTGTGCTAATCCAAAACTTGCCCTGTTAGTCTAAGTTAGGTTGTAGATTAATTGGATTAGGAAAGAATCTTAGACCATTGTTCTTAAATAGTCCACTTTAGCCTAAAATAACCAACCAAATTGATGATATATCCCTTGTTCCTAATGTTTGAGCCTAACATGTATGTATTCTTTGAAAACACCTGATTAACCTAGCCTTGTCTAGTGATAAAATCCTGAAATTAGCCCTAGTCTTTACTTGAATATTGTGTACCTTAACTGAGACAAAAAGCCTAAGTTGAGGGTGGCTACCAAAAGTGGCCTTGGTTCAGAGGTGGATATTGTGCACCTCAACACAAGCTAAAAACTTACGTTGAGGGTGGCTGGTGTAAGGGTAAAGCACAAATATAAGGGGGTGAGCAAAGAATACAGAGAAAAATCATGTACTAGGTACAAGAAAAATGAAAGATGCCTTAATTGAGAGCTAAAAAGCAAAATGAAGTTTGTAAATAAGGCAAAAAGCTGAAAAATGATAAGAAAACACCCAGAGAAGCTTGAAATATGAAAAAGGGAGAATAAGGTGAAATAAACAAAGTTGGCGGGGCAAAAGTGTAGAAAAACACAGTTTCAAGGAGGGCCTTTAGTCACTATTTTCCCAGAATACCATACCAAAGCCCCCTAAGCCTACATTATAAACCAAGAAATTCCTAAAGTTATCTTAGCCTAATTAGTTGAAGGTCTGAGTCATGAGTAGAGGGAAAAGCCTATGGTATTAGTCATTATGCTTAAATATCTTTTGTGAGAGTGAGAGTTTTTGTATAGTCCCAAGGTCAAATATGAAAACATCATTGAGTGTAAAAAATGGGACTTCTTTCTGTGAGGGCACTTGCATTGCATTGTTAGCATTTGACTTGTTCAGTGAGTGTGGACTACTGATAGCCCCTTGATTGTCATAGTTGTGTTGTCACATGCACCAATTTTCTTTGGTTTGCTAAAGAGCTATTTGATCCTGTTTTGAAAATTTAGTGTGGGTATCTGAGCTGAGATGTATGTGATGTATGCCATTGAGTTGAGGTCTGTGTGTTACTGTATTTTCTATATAGATTGAGTCCGCCGCTTGAGGACAAACAACAATTTTAAGTTGAAGGTGTTGATGTGCTGCCAAAATACAACACTTTTAATGTTTAAAACTTAGGATTTTGTGTGTTCTCAATGCAATTGTGGGTTTTATGTGTTTTTGTGTTTAGATTTGCAGGATTTTAGGCTGGCCATGATTTAGGGAAAAATTGTAGAAGTTGCTAGTTTTTGCTGTTGTACGAGATAGTCTACAGGTCATAGAGCATTTTACAAGTCATAGATAGGTTTTGTGAGGATTTCCAGTGAGGGGATATTTGATAAAGTTGAAGTCCATAAACATGCAGACGAGTCGTGGAGAAGTTTATGAGTTGTAGAATACCTTTCATGCTCAGAGGATCAGAGAAGTGGATTTGCAGGAAAGTCATTACACGAAACCCCCTTTACGGGTTGTAATCCACTTTATGAGTCGTGAAGGGGTGTCATAGAAATGAAGTCCAAAATTTCAACAGCTGATTACAAGGACCTGACTATGAGCCGTAGAAGACAATACGGGTAGTAAAATACCTTTCATATGCATGCGGACCAGCTTTCCTAATTTGTTTAAAACTTGTTTTTAATTATTATAAATAGGTTTTTAAGGTTATTTTTCATAAGTGATCATCATTTCTCATCAGTTTTGTGTAGTTTTAGGTTAAGTTCTCAAGAACTCAATATTCTTAGAGAGAAATTGTGAAAGAGTCTTTGAGAACACTTATGCGTTAATTCAATCTTCAAGCTTGCGATTTTCATTGACTTTAGATTTGTTTGTTCTTAATTCAATTGTGTAAGTGCTTAATTATGTCTTCTCAATCCATAATATCTTCATCTACACATAGTATGAGTAGCTAAATCCACAACAAGGGTTGTAGGAACCATGAAGAACTAACAAAGTAAAACCGAATAATGCACAATTCTTGGAAGGTGTATATGCAAGTATTAATTAATTCTCTTTATTTTGCATGTTTTCTGATGTTGGCTAACATTAGAATATGCATGTATTAATTAACTCTCTTTATTTTGCATGTTTTCTGATGTTGGCTAACATTAGAACTCTCCTAGTATTACTGACTGGACCAAGGTAGTAATGAATAGTAAAAAAGGTTAATTAACAAGACTCGGTTGATGTGTTTTCATCTAAACAACCAAACTGGGCCAAGGGGAGGTTGTACTGGGACTAATAGGTGATGGTTAGTAATGCATACTATCAAGATGGGTTAAGTCGTATAGTGAAATTCGACTCTCGCCTTTGACCAAAGGGCTTGGTGAACTCAAATTATCGTCCTGCATGCTATACACTAGACAAGAATTAGGTTATCCAGTGATACTGAGTTGGGGAATCATTGGGAACACAATACCCTAGTTGCTCTCTATTATTGATTTTTCTCCCATTATAGTTAGTTTACTTTACTTTCTCATAGATTATTCCACCCCCCCTTTCAAAAATTGAGTCGGTTAATTACTTGGATTGCATATTGGTGAATTTTCATGAGTCTACCTATTCCCTGTGGGTTCAACACTAACCTTGGTTACGTTCTACTTCTTGACATCGACCACTTTATCCTCTAGAAAGGAGGTGTAACTTGGGCGACATCAGCACCTGAGCCTTTTCCTTTCTTGCCATCTCCAAGATTGCTCAACTATCAAAATATAAGTCTAAAGATCATTATGGCTAATTTGGCTATAAAATCTTAGGAAATGGATGAAAATACATCAATCATGATTAAAATGGGAAACATTGAGGCCCACAGTCGAAATGTTGAACCAATCCTCCTAAAATGATCCCTACATCACCCCGAGTCCATCGCCAGAAACGTAGCCCCAAATAGATCTCAAAAGACAGAGAAACGACTAAATATGAAGTTGAATTTCTTATCACAAAACATCTCTTACATAACTTATCGGTCAAATTTCACAAAAGTAAAGCCAAATTGGAATGATCCAAGCATACCACAATGTTCCTCTTGAAAAAAGAATAATTTAGACATAAATTTCACTTAATTTCATTGACAAATAACTAAGCTATCACAATGTAAAGTATTCACTCATTTCTGATATATGATCAACGAAAGAAAAAGGATTTCACCTCGAAATACAACAACAACAACAACATACCTAGTGGAATCCCACAAGTGGGGTGGGGAGGGTAGGATGTACACAGACCTTACCACTACCTCATAGAAGTAGAGAGGCTATTTTCTAGAAACCCTCGTCTCAAAAACTCATAAGCAGAATAAACTAGATATGACAAAAAGGAAAGGGAAGGAAAGGGTATAAAGGAGTGACTAATAACGAAAAGCACATGACATTATGTAAATATGATAAAATTAACACATATATGACATATAATGACAACACATGATATAAAACATGACCTACTGTTGCTATCCTACTATACCCCAAGGCCAGACATCCACCTATCCTACCAACCAATTAGCTTGCTACTCTAATTCGTGACCTCCACTTCTTTCCATCTAAGGTCCTGTCCGCAATGAGATCAAGTTTCGCCATATCTTGTCTGATCACATTTCCCTAATACTTTATCTGTCTACCTCTACCCCTCCGTATAACTCCCAAAACCAAACTTTTACACCTCCTAATAGGAGCATCGACAGTCCTTCTCTGCACATATCCAAACCATCGCAATCTCGCTTCCTTCATCTTATCAACAACAGGGACAACCTCTAGATTCCCCCGAATGGTCTCATTCATAATATTACCACTCCTAATGTGACCACACATCCATGTCAACATCCTCATCTTTACAACATGGATCTTCTGAACATGTGCATTTTTTATTGGCCAACACTCCACCCCATACAACAAGGATGGTCTAACCACCATTCAGTAAAACTTACCTTTGAGTTTAGGTGGTATCTTCTTGTCACACAAAACTCCAAAGGCAAGCCTCTATTTAGTCCAAGTTGCCCCAATACGATATGTGACATCATCTTCGATATCGCCACTATTCTGGATGATGGACCCCAGATACTTAAAGTTTTCCCTGTTAGGGATAGATTGAGTGGGAAGCCTCACTTCAATGTCTACTTCATCCCTCGCAACACTGAATTTGCACTCCAAGTATTCTATTTTGGTCCTGCTCAGTTTGAATCCTTTGTACTCCAAGGCGTGTCTCCAAGCCTCCAACCTGTCATTAACTTTAGTCCGAGTCTCATCAATCAGTACTATGTCATACGCAAATAGCATACACTATGGAACCTCCTCCTAGATAGATCACGTAAGCTCATCCATCACCAAGGCAAACAGGAAAGGGCTCAACATAGATCCTTGATGGATTCATATCTCAATAAGAAATACTCTGAGTCTCCTCCAACCATTCTTACTCGAGTTTTGGCTCCTTCATACATGTCCTTTATTACCCTAATATATGCCATTGGGACACCTTTCACTTCTAGACACCTCTACAGGACATCCCTTGGAACTTTTTCATAGGCCTTCTCGAGATCAATGAACACCATATGAAGGTCCTTCTTTCTTTCCCTATATTTCTCCACTAATCTCCGAACAAGATAAATTGCTTCAGTAATTAGCCGCTTTCGGCATGAATCAAAACTGATTCTCTGAAATAGACACTACTCTTCTCACCCTCACCTTCACCGATCTCTCCTAGACATTCATAGTGTGACTTAACAACTTGATACAACTGTAATTATTGTAGTTATGAATAACCCCCTTGTTCTTGTACAATGGAACCATTGTACTCCTCCTCCATTCATCAGGCATCTTACTTGTCTTCATAATAGGATTGAACAATCTATTCAACTAATCTATGTCATCCTTGACCATGTTCTTCCAAAAATCTACCGGAATCTAATCAGGTCCGATCGCTCGCCCTCTCTTCATCCTACTAATAGTCCTTCTAATCTCCTAAACTCTGAACAGCCTGCAATAACCAAAATCACAATGAGATTTGCCAATTTACCCAGCTCAATGTCTCTATCTCCTTTTTCATTTAAGAGTTTATGAAAGTAAGCTTGCCACCTTAGTTTAATGGAAGTATCATCCACCAACACCCCACCCTCCTCATCCTTGATGCACTTCACTTGGTCCAAATCGCGAGCTTTCCTTTCTCTCTCTTTAGCAAGCCTATACAATCTCTTATCCCCACCTTTATCACTTACCTTGAAATGTACACCCAAAATTGAATTCTGACACCACCACGGTGTTCCTCGCAAAAAATCATTCAACGTAACTTTCTGAATCACTCAAATCCGATGAAAATGGGCTCGGAATCGCGGTGCGAAGTTTATACATATAAATGTATTTTGCTCCTGGGAACAAGCTTATATATATACTAGTGGCGAAGATCGTGTATTGCACGGGCTCAATATATGTTATTTCTCTTTCTCAATTTATGTTATTCAGATAAAATTTGGAAAGTTAGTAATTTTAATACAATTTATATTTTAAGTTGTTATTTATTTGATTTATAATACTTTTATTATAGTTTTCAAATAATACATATTACTTTTTTTGTCTCAATTTATGTAGTCCTAATAGAATTTCGAGAATTAATCAAGCTTTTTATAGTTCTTTTAAATATTTAAAATTATTAATTATTGTGATTTATGAAACTTTTTATGTTATTTTAAATAATATATGTTACTCCTTCTGTCTCAATTTATGCGTACTAATAGAATTTCGAAAGTCAATCAAATTTTTTATATGTCTTTTAAATATTTTAAGATCTTAATTATTAAGATTTATATTATTTTTTGCGTTGTTTCCAAATATATATTACTTTCTCTATCCCATTTTATGTGGCACCAATAAAACTTTAAGACTCAACCAATTTTTTTTACATGTCTTCTATAATTAATTATTGAAATTTATCATAATTTCTACATTGTTTACAAAAATAGGTTACTTTATCTCTTCCATTTTATGTTACACTGATAAAATTTTAAAACTTAACCAATTCTTTTTACATGCCTTTTTAAAATATGAAGTTTGTTTTTACAGTTTTTATATATATTAAAAGTAAAAAAAAATAAAACAAAAGAATCACTGAAAAAGTATAGATGCATGGTCAAGCTGCTCAAGCAAACATGTTGATCTGCTATTAAAAGACCATGGGTAATTACCAAATTGCCCATGATTGTTTTATGCAATTTTCATAACAATTTAAAAATAAGACAAACAAATTAAAGCAGAAGAACTACTGAAAAATTACGGATGTACCCGCAAGCTGCTCAAGGAGGCATATCGTCCAACTGCCTGTTTACTGAAAAATTACATATATGCTCTCAAGCTGCTCAAGCAGACATGTTAATTAACTGCCTGTTTATTGCTGCTTATAAGATAGCAATAGATATACTCATTGGTCCAGCCCACGTCATTTCCACTAGCGAAGTCTGACACTGCCATGTGGCAGTATCTCTGAGTGTCACATCATCCCTTTATTTTCAACTACCTTCCAATCCTTTTTTTTACGTTTTGACCTCATTTGGATTTCAATTTTCACAAACTA
>JAPFFP010043082.1:0-13528 GCA_026153255.1 Solanum medicagineum | reverse complement strand
ACGAAAATTGAGTAAAGCTCAATTCCGATAAGGATTTGGAGAAATAATCATGTGAATGATTCAAGATAGAGATTTGAGAAAAAAAGAACCCTAAATGAAATTATATAATTTTAATTTTGAGGATTAAGGGTTGATAACCTCAACAATTTGCACAGAAATCGGAGGAGTTACTTAACCTCCGCAATTTGATGCAATTTAGGGGATTTATATTAGTATATTAACCTCACAATAAAATCTCCTCAATTTAAGGTTTCTTTTTAAATGTTCCCTTTATTAATGAATAGGGAAATTGGCAATCACACAATTCATGCAATAAAATCATTAATATATTAAAAGGCCTCTACGATACATTTAAGAAGATTTTTGATAGAAAATAAAAGGATATTAACTATATTTTCAAATCCAAAAGTGCAATCTACAAATAATTTGTTTTTTTTTTAAAATTATATTGAATAAAGTACTACAACAACAACAGCATACCCAGTAAAATCCCACAAGTGGGGTCTGGGGAGATTAAAGTGTACGCAGACCTTACCACAATCTCATAGAAGTAGAGAAACTGTTTCCTGTGGACCTTCATCTCAAAACCCAAAAGCAGATAGAACTAGATATGACAAATGAAAGGGAAGGAACAAAAAAGAGCGACTAGATCGACTAATAATACGTAAAGCATGACGGTGTGTAACTACAATAAAACTAACATATAACTCGACACATACACACACACCAAAAAAAAAAACGCACACTCTCCCTAACCCTACTACACCTCACCTAACCCTACCAATTAGCCTACTACCCTAATTCGCGACCTCCACTTCTTCCTATCTAAGGTCATGTTCTCAGTGAGATCAAGTTCCGCCATATTATGTCTAATCAGTTCTCTCCAGTATTTCTTCGGTCTACCTTTACCCCTCCGAGTAGTTCCTAACGACAACCTCTCGCACCTCCTAATAGGACATCGGTACTCCTTCTCTACACATGTTCAAACTATCGCAGTCTCGCTTCCATCATCTTTTCGGCCACCAGGGCCACCTCTAGCTTCTCCCGAATGGTTTCATTCCTAACCTTGTCACTCCTGGTGTGGCCACACATCCATCTCAACATCCACATCTCTACGACATGCATCTTCTGAGCATGTGCCTTTTTAATTGGTCAACACTCCACCCCATACAACAACGTTGGTCTAACCACCACTCTGTAAAACTTACCTTTGAGTTTAGGTGGTATCTTCTTGTTACACAATACTCCAGAGGCAAGCCTCCATTTAGACCATGCTGCCCCAATACGATGTGTGACATCATCGTCGATATCGCCACTACTCTGGATGATGGATCTCAGATACTTAAAGTTTTCCCTCTTGGGGATAGGTTGAGTTGCAAGCCTCACATCATAGTTTGTTACATCCCTCTCAACACTGAATTTGCATTCCAAGTATTGAATAAAGTAATCTTTGATTAAAATATATTTAGAATTACTTTGACAACATGGATTTTGGTTCTTTTCGTTTCTTACCTCTATTTTATTTATATATTAATAATACATATTATATAACAAAAATTAATTATAGGAAAGGGGAAGAAAATCATGTGCTTTAGAGATTTTTTGGGATTTTTAATATAAATCAATTGAAATGAGGGAAGAAATTCTTTAAGATTTACTCCCTCAATCTCATTATAACTGTCATTTTAGGTCATTTCACCCCATATGTATCCTTTTAAATAATTTGTATTTTTTTTAATATTTAAGGATATAGTTGAAAAACGAATAAACAATTTTAATCTTGAATTTCTAAAGTTAAAATTATTTTAAAGAATAATATATTTAAGCTAGAGTGACAATTGAAATGAGATAAAAGAAGGGACTCTCTGCTAACAGAAAAGTGGACTTACAAATATTTCGTATATAATGGAGAAAGCATGTAAATTTATCACACATAATGGACATACAGAGATCAACTATTTAAATTGTTATTTCAATTTTTTTAATCTATTTAAGAAATATGTAAAATCAAGTATATATAGAGGATTAAGACTCCTTAGCTGATGAGTTTTAGAGGAAAAAAATTGTAGAAATAAGCGGTAACAATAATGTGGAGTAAAGTTTGTCATCTAATCTGTTTGTATTTAAAACCTAATTATTCTTAACATTCCAATAATCAAAAAGTTATTTAGATTATTCCCAAGCGGATAAATTGATGGTTGTAGTTATTCTTATTTTATGGTGTGTCGGGATGATCATCAAAGAAATTATAGTTTAATTTTATTATTGAATTTTTTCTAAATATGATACCGTTTTTACATTTGGTGAAATAATTTTGAGAAAAGATTGCTCATGATAGTAGATAGGTAAGTTGCTCCCAAGTCATAACTAGTGATCCAACCGCTACGAGCCAAGGCTGACCTGCACAACTCCTTGTCTAAGTTAGTGAACTAATAAGAGGTATAAGCAACTTTTTGTGACTCAATGATAGCCAAATTACACAACTGGTCATAGCACTCTGATAAGAAATCATAGGTCTTGTCACCAGGCGTACCATCAAATCTGGGGGGAGTCAACCGAATGAATTTTTTGAAACTCTTTTGCTCGGCAGTAGACATAGCAAGGCTAGCAAAAGATGGTGGCACCATAAATCTAGGCGGTGCAATAGACAACCCATGAAGCCGTGAATCAGTATTCGGTCAAGAAGTCTGAGGAAGAATAATAGGGGCCATAGGAGGGTCTATTGGGACTGATGAAGGACAAACAAGAATCATAAGTGGATCATTTGAAACTGTAGAAGGGCCAATCGACATTGTAGAAGCCAGTGCATCGAGAATAACAGGAGTAGGAGAAGCTCCCTCAAGTCTGGCTAACACTCGTAGAAGTAGCTTATGAATTGAAGACATAGAATCTAAGGCTGATGGTGGTCGTATAGGGTATATGGGTCCCTTTAACTTATACTCAGGCAGTGAAGAAGTTGATTTAGCCTGTCCTCTAGGCAGACCTACCCCTCTAGTATGTCCACGACCCTTGGCCCTACCACGAGCCCTGCCTCGACCATAAGTGGGGTCGTATTAGCTAGTTCAGGCTCTCCTACTACTTGTCAAGCCTTAGTAATCGGGATCTGCGCAGAAGGAATAGATTAGATACATCCCAAAATAGTTGATATGAGGAAATACACGAATAGAAGAAGATAGTTGAGCAAGACGAAGAAATCATTTGTTTGCTCAACTATCTTCAGGCTAGTTGCCAATGCGCTCATCTTTGTGTCTCGGAGCTGCACCTGAACCTGTCTCCCAGCTTATTACAGGTACATCCTGCAATATGATGCCTCGATGAGCAGTTCGGGGTGGGGATAAGTACCAGGAATATCGATGAACGTGCCATACAGTTACCTTTTTTCTGAGTACATTTTTCTTTCCTTCATTTTCTGCCCTCTTTTGATCAATGTGCTCTATTGTCTTCTCATTGTTTTTTCCTCTTATGTATTGGAGCAGTTGCATTCTACTCCCTCATGATTACTTTTATGTTGACTAATATGTTCGTGAAAAATTATGTCATTTTCTTCTTTTTCTCTTTGTCCAACTTATAATTTCAGATTTGTAAGTAACCTTTTTTTTGGTTAAATTTAGGAGCCTAGGGGCTCATTTTATTGCATAAGAGACATTAACAAAACTTGGTCCATCTGAAAAATGAAAAGGCCCAAACCAATAACCCATATACCCGGCCCATCATTCCTTCAGTACTAAGTATTTTAGTCTAGACTTTATAGTTGTCCAAATCCAGCAGATACTCAAAGTTTTTTCTATCAAGTGCCCTATAGCCTCCCAAAGATGGGTATGGACATCTACATATCAATCGACAAGACTCTACTAGACACTCCACTCTTAATTTACGAGCCCAACGAACCTAGAGCTCTGATAGCAAACTTGCCACATGACCCAAAATCGATTCACAACTAAAGAAAATCAATATCAAAGTAAAAGCAACCACAATACTTAATTTAAATTCCAAAACTTGGAGGCATAAGTACAAGAGATGCTAAATAAATGAGTAAACACAATGTTGTCTCAAAATAAAAATACATAGTTTGGTAAAGTTGTCAATAAAAAAAATCTTAAAGAAACAATGGCGACTCAAAGTCTGAGCCTCATTGCTAGATCTTATAGTGAGGACACTGATAGAATAGGATCAACTACCTTGTGGGGGGTCCCTGTGCTCGATCTACAAGAAGGAAATAAAGTAGGAGTGAGTACAACCAAATGTATCCAGTAGGTTCAACCAACTGGGTAGAAGAAATAGATAAGCATGCAATAACTAAGAGTCTCTGTCATGTTATGAAGAGCTTAGTCCACTATATATATATATATATATATATATAGATAGATAGATAGATAGATAGATATAGACACACACACACTCAAGTATAAGAACAATTAAAGATAGTAAGTACAACCAATGATGTAATGCAAACTTGATGTATGAATGTAATGGCATTACATAAGGTGGAATCACGACCACCACAGGGCCGATGTACATATCTATCGAGCTAAAGCTACCAGATAGAACCCTCGGCATTGCTGGTCATATACTGAAATCTCTCAAGTGTCACAATATCTCCCTATCTCCACCTTGCCACTGTAGTGGTCAAGGATTTTAAAAAGTAGTACAATATCTACCTTGCCACCGCAATGGTCAAGGGGTTTTAAAAAAAAGTACAACATCTCAACCACCTCAACGTGAGTATGAGATGAATGCATGCCAATGCCACAAATCAAGTATATAATAGCAATATAATAAGATAGCAGATAAATAATAGCAAAGGAATCAAAATGGCAATACTAAGTGTCTCAACTGGTAACGTGCATGTCTCAAATCGTCATACACTCATACATAGGTAAAATACGAATGGAACTAGAGTCCGCAAGTCCCAAATTATGCACATGATTTCCAAAAATATATGAGTCATGTAACTTGAGTAGTGGCTGAGCATGAGAAGCATATTATCTATCCACATTCATACTAAATGAGCATCTTATTTTATTTTATATGGTGAGCATGATTGAGTGGAGTCGAAATGACCATTTGAGTTGAGTTTGACACATGATTGTTTGCGTGATTGATTTCCCCGATTGGTTGAGTTGTTGAATTATTGAGCTGAGTTGATTTAAGATAATCCAAAAGATGATCTTTGAGTTGGTCGACATTAACATGATTTAGTCTTGGGAAGAGTATTGAGCACCAATAAGGGACAAGTAAATAATTACTCTAACCCATAAACTACATTGTCAGTGTAGGATAGTCATGCAGTTAAATCTGGTAACTCATGTCCCAAAAGATGGATATTTATTTTGGATCCAAGAGAGAGTTGATCGTCCTTTATCTTGGCAAGTTTAGGAAGGCCGTAGCAACGACGTCGTCTTCGTTATACATCACCAAACTAAAGGTGGTAGGAGTTATGTTAGTTAAGATAAATTTCAAAGCAACACTTGACTGAGCATATTATGTTTTAAACTGAGCTGCATAAAAATTGAGTCTATTTTCAAAGCATGAGTTTAAACTTTGAACTTGCATATTATTTATTGAGTTGAGTTATGAGTCATCGAGTTGATCCTTGAGTTGAGTTGTTTGATTGAGCTTAAGCCTTTACTATTTTCTTGAGCCATTTTAACATACTAGTATATTTCATATACTGATGTCTATTTGTGGTAGCATCTTTAATGATGTAGATATAAGTGATAAAAATTTTTAGCACGCGCACCGTTGAAGTCCAGAGTCTTGCTTTCAGATTTGGTGAACCCTCCTTGCTGTTCAGAGGAACCCTTCTTTCCTTTATTTGAGTATTAGCGTTATTTCTATTGAGATAGAGTGTGGCTTGTATTGGCACCTTTTAGATATGATTAGAGGCTTTATAGACATTAAGAAGAGGACTGTTTATTGTTATTTTATTTCCAAACTTGATCATTGGAAAACCATACTTTTATGAGAGCTTTATTAATCTATTTGATTTCTTTCCTTGAGTATTTCTTCCGCTATCGATTATGATGTGATGATGAGATCAGGTGATTCTCTTGGAGAATCACATATAGTTCTTCAAGTGTCGGCCATGCCAAGGGTACCCTCCTAGGACGTAACAAACTGCTATGAATCATACTTGAGTTTTTTGTAGGAGGAGAAGAATAAAAAATATAAAAAAGTACCTAGTTTAAATGTGTGAGTAAATCCCTCCATTCATGGAAAATAAATCGCATATGGTCAGGTCCTTATTGTGTCTTTTTGCAAAACTCACTACTCTTCAAAAATGTCACAACTTCTTGAAAAAAGTCACAATCTTTTGAAAAATTTAAAAAAATTAATGTAAAAAGATGTATGTTTTTAATATAATATAGTATTATAAATATTACATAAAATATAAAGATATACTAAATTAGGTGTTTTAAGAGGAAGAAAATACTTGGTCCAACTAAATTGGTAGTTGGAGCTGCGGAGATTTAAATACTTGGTCACTTCCTGTGGGATTTTGATGAGAAACTTTCTTTCGGTACTTAGTAGCATGTCTAAACTCAGTGTAGTCCTAGGATGTTTGATGCCTCTTCACTCGAAGTTTGTTGCTGTGAATGATGTATAGGGGACAATTGGTCCTCCATATACTCGTCTTCCTCGTAGTTCATGTCTTCCCCGTAAGGCTGGCTTGGGTTGTGCATTTCCAGAATATGTTGTAATTAATGAGGAATTCATGAAGCTATTTAGTTGGAGTATAAGGGAGAGGTATTGCATATTCAAGTTGAAAAGTTCAATTTCTACTGCCAAATAACATGTGATTGGCACAATATGGATAGAGACACCAACTTATTCACCTGTAACTCTCAATTACCACTAAGGCACTACTTGTTTTCTCCCTTTAAATCCTCATCTCAAGAAGAACTAGGAGTACTAACTTAATTCTGCATTTTTTTGGATGAATTTCCTTCCTTCTCATGTTTTCTTTTATTTGAAGGAAAAATTAATCATCTATCCATTCTGTTACTCCTCACATTATAATATAAGGCATCAGATCAATATAATTGTGCACATAGCTTTGTTAGAATCTTGATCGGAGTTGGACATGGATTGAGTATCTACATCATCATACTTGAAGTATCGTAATGTTGATGTGTTGTCACGACCCAAAAAAATTGGGGACAACTGAAAAATTCATATCAATGTATCTTTAGTATGGTCTAACTTGATATTTTAGTCCTGAGTAAGAAATTTAGTTATTTTCTCTTTGATTCTTTACTAGCTTTAACTTAGTACAATCATTCATATTATAATATAACATCTATTTCCTTTGAATAAATGGTAAGACTCAAAATTTTTATTCTATGATCCTTCTAGAGTTGTGAATCAGATCTAGTTTAAAAGCCTAAAGTGGAATTAGTATTTGTAGTGGAAATAATTCTTTGTTTGGACTAGTAGTTGTTTCAAACTTTCAATGGTATTCATCACAGTATTATTGTATTCTCTTGCACTTTTACCTTTGTTTTAGCATTTGGAGTTGATAAAATTTTGATACAATTTGCTATGACTTAATCATTATCATTTGGACGCCAATAATACTTCTTTAAAGTTGTTCATGATATGTTTGTTGGGTGTATTCCATTATATGTACATTTTCCTTCCTTATTTTCTACAATCTATTCAAATATGTTTTCACTTAAGTTACTAGTCTGTATTTTGGTAAATTAATGCTTACTGTTCAAAAGATTTTATTCCATTTGGATTCTGTTCCCATGTCAAAGAGTCATATTGACTATTGAGTGTCTTTAGATTCTTAATGTATGGCCTTAAGATGCTAGTTTCTCATTGTGAACTTACCTAATGCTTATTATATTTTTCTAAGGACTTTGTTTCCGTTAACTCCCTTGCATCTGATTCCATTATGGACTTTGTTTCCTCCTTCGCATTTCAGAAGGACCATGGAGGCTGAAATCCTTTATCTTCGAATCAGCTCTAGTTATTCTTGATATTGAGAGCTGATTTACAGACATTAGGGCCAAATTTAAGTTGATACACAGCTTGTACACAGGCTTTGTAGGTAAAAAAAAGAGCTATATAATGATATACATTGTGATACGATGGTGGTATTAAAGGACAAAATGAACCAAATACCCAACGATCCAAAGATAGTAGCAGCCATAAAAGGCCTAAGTCTCAGCCCAGCCCAGGCGAAGAAAAATTGAGATTGAGCATAATTTTGATATGTTTTTGATTCAATTATTTCCTTTCATCTAATTATGTAATTTCTTAATTGTGATTATTTGCTTAACTTTTAACTTTGAACTAATCTAATTAAATTCTCTAAAAGGAGAACTAATTTTTTTGTATGGGTTAATTTTTTTTTAATTTATTCATTGTTTGGTCTAAATATTTCACTTTTTTTAAAAAGATGATTCAAGCTATTATCTTCTCAAAACCGTTCAAATGCCTTTTTAATTATCTTTATTATTTTTAATTAAATTCTTTCAAAGTTAGTCAAATGAAGTTTTCAAACTATTGGATAACTACACATGCTAATATTTTCTTAGCATAGTAGCAAGAACCTCTTACTCGTTTTCTTTAAATTTTTAAGATCTAAAATATGTTGGTACAACACCCCGTGAAATTATCGAAATGCACCTAGAATGTAATCGTGCACATAGCGCATCTTCCCAAGCTCCAATAGAAAATCGAGATCGAATATGCGATCAGCACGAAAGCTGGGTGGAAAAGTGGCCTCTACCCGATTTTAGAGTAATCGGGTCGAAAAATAATTTTTTATAGTTAAACGTAAACCAGTGAAGGTGCGCGACGGGCCGGCGACGCGCACAGACCAACATTTAGTTTGATAAGAAAGCTCATTTCAGAGAGTTTTAGGCGAAAAATACCGAAAAAAATACATGGTCCGCGTCGCGGACCTCGGTCCCGAAATTGACTTTTCCTAAAATTTCGTGAGGGGCATCATAGACCTTTCCAAACCCCTCCTAAGTTTAATATACGACCAAAATAGGTCGTTTTAAGCGTAAAAAAGGGTTTATAACCCATTCTTAAGCCGTTCTAAGTCTCTGAAAAGACCTAGGGTTGAAAGAGAAGAGAGAAGAGCGAAGAGTTGAAGATTTCAAGTCAAATTCTTATCAGGATTAACATTATCTTCATCCCAGGTATGTAAGGCTAAAGCAAAAGCATGAGACTGTTCTCCCATGTGTCTCATAGATGGTCTTAGGAGTGAGTTGAAAGTTCTTGAATCTACAAACATGATTTCTTGATTATTTTCTTGAGAAATTATATTTATTATATGTATTTTCATACGTTGATGATCATCACAAATTTGTTTTCTTGAATTGAATATTTTCATGAGATATTGCACAAACCTTACTTATTATTTCATAAAGATTGCATGAATGAAGATAGGGACCGAGTCTAGAGCCTGGATGATATAAATGTCACGATCCAAAAATGGGCATGATAGCACTCGTTCCCACCAAGACAAGTCAGCCTACCACCGAACTATAACATTAAAATGCGAAACTATAATAAAATAAAAAAAGTTCAATTGCGGATGATAAGTCAAATTAATGAAAATCCGTCAAAAACTGGTTATCACGTACACAAGCTTCTAATGTTTTTTTATAGATTCGAAAGGAAACACAAGTATCAAATGATATTGTCTCTAAAATAGAACAAAATCATAAATAGGAGTAAGAAGTCAGCTGGGATGGCAAACATCTACCTCTCACAATCTCCACAAGAAGCCTCAGACAAGGAAAGTAGAGAGTAACACGACAATTCACGCTCGTAACCTACAAAATTATTGTAGCAATAGCTGAGTACCAAACACATGGTACTCAACAAGTGAACTACTAAACACAAAATTAATTAAAATAGAATTTAGGTACCCCTATCACTCCAACCAAACCCCTCACAACTACAACTTACATAAAATCAGCTCAGCCTAACAGTTCACAATGTGCATAGTATATAGCTCAATAACCAAACTAACTATTATATATCAACAACACCAGGGATCAAGTGCATCTATCACAAGTTTCACAAAAAGCACTCACATGTTTATAAATGATAATGAGGTGTAATGCAATGCAATGCAATGTCAAGTAAAATGATACATGCCTGACCTAGTGATACACACCCGCTGTCTTACAGCCCGGGATCTATGGGGGACTTCTAGTCCATGCATCTGTTGCAGCGTGCGACACGACCCTCGAATAATAGTATCCGTTGTAGCGTGCGACACATCCCTCGAATCATAATATCTGTCGCGGTGACACGACCCTCGAATCATAGTATCAGTCGCGACGTGCGACACGTCCCTCGAATCATAGTATCCCTCGCGGCGTGCAACACGTCCCTCGAATATGGTACATCCTGTTTAATTCTCTTCTTTTTCAGTCCACAAAATACTTGTCACAAAAGTCAATGCAAATAGGCATGTTTACACCATAATGAGAAAATGTCTTATTTTAATGTAATGCACAGTTCACAACAACATAGTTTGGTACAACATCAACACTAACTCAATACCTCAAAATCATTCTTAACATCTCACACAAGAAGCACAAGATTCTATATACCTTAAAAAGGTTAAGAAATTCACTTTCCTTATATAAAGTCTCGAATCACGTCAATTCCGAAGCTATTTCCTTTTTATGACACTTCAATTCACCAAAATCTATTTAAATATAGCATCATAATTATGTAATGAATCTAATGACACTAAAATCAATTAATTCAGGTGAAAAGGATAAAACGGTCCAAAAATTTCATCTCCAGAAAATACTATCGAAATCTGAAAATTTATACATGAAAATGTTCCCCAACTGATAAGGAATTCAATGACGAAAACCAATTAAAAAACTGAGCTAATATGAGGAAGAAATCGCATGTTAAAGTTTTCAAAATATATTAAAAACACAGTAGCAAGATCACGAATTTTACCTCAAACGATGCACCAAAATCAATTTCTCAAACTACCACGGTGTTCTCCTCGAAAAAATATATAATTCAGTCTTTTGAATCGCTTAAAGCCGATCAAAATTGAGAGAGAATCGTTTGTTGAAGTTTGGAGAAAGTTTTGCAATGTTTGCAAAATTCTACAGCTTTAAGGGTTTGGAAACTTGGTCTGCCACGTGGCAGGACCTTATTGGGCCATGTCACCCGCCCGCTTCAGCATTTTCAGCAATCTGTGAAACTTAAATTCAATGCTCCGACTTCATTTGGAGTTGAAAAAATACACTTCATATATGAAATCGGATTGGAAAGGACATTTTGGACTCATTCGTGCGGTCAAAATTCTCATGGGAGATCGTTTTATTATAATGTGGGTCCCATTTCTCAATATCAAAAACTACCGAAGAGACCAAAACACCCCTAAAAAGCCTCGGGAACTGAGAGAAAGGTCCTTCTTTGCCAAACTCGACGTTCCGGGTCCAATGAAAATATCAGAATTTGCAATTGAGGTCTCCTTGACACAAAACCTGAGAAAGCTCATTTTAACTAGTTTCAAACTCAAAAGCTCAAAATATTCTCAGAAGCTCTAAAAATTGCAGCGAAACCATTTCTAGTTTTAGTTTGACCATCTAGAACTATTGAAATTTTCAGAATTCGAATTCGAGCTTCTGAACCCCGATTGTTGACCGAAGTCAAACTTTGGCTCCGATAACAACTAAAAATACAACTTCTGACCTAAAATCTTCATTTTAACTCTAAATTAAGTTCTGCAAGTTCCCCTAGACCATATTTGGCCTTTCAGAGCTGATGGAATCAACAAAATCATGATCCGATAATTGAAACTTAAAACGGCCAGAAAACTCAAATTTTCCAACTTAAGCCTTTAAAAACTCTTTCATTTGCAAAACTCAAGCTTATCACCATACTTTCGAAATCTGACTTTTAGCATTATCCACTAATGGCTCAAAGAAACTTTTAAGAAGGGCAAAAAAATAGTAATTTGGCTGAAAATATCAAAAATAACCTTCAGGGTCATTACAATAAATGTGCTTGTTGTTGTGGTTCTAGTCCTGAATTAGTGTGATGATGCTGATGTTGATGAGATTGAAATACCTAAGGTCTTAAAGAGATTGAACTTAATTCTAAAAGAATGTTATTAACCCATTGAGTTACTGACTGATGAGATGAGTTAATGTTCTTTGTCCAAAAGAAACTAAATGATGAGAAACTTCGATGTTGATGTTTATGAGCATGCTGAGTCCTAAGAGGAGTATTGAGCACCAAAAATAAGTAAAAGTGAGTCCCACTCGCACTCATTAACTACATGGCCAACGTAGAAAAGGATTGGACCATGAGAAATGGATGTTTCCTTAGTCCCAAAAGAGGACTTGATGTTAGTATAAACCCCCAGGTGTACGCCTTTTCACCCTAGCAAGGTACTGGGCGGATGCCGCAATAACATTGCTTCGTTTTACCATCACTGGCTCATAGGTGATGGGTGTAGGTTCAAGAAACTCCCAAATAGGTTTCCTCTTAATAGTACTCTAATGTTTATGTGATGGTATGAGGTGATTGATGTTGATGGGTCATTTTTCTACAATTTGTTCTTCCTTTAGATAGACATTTGACCTATCGATTGGTTTCTATATTGAGTTGATTGTTATTTCTATATTATTCTACCTGTTTCAGTTTCACTCAGCTATTTTACATACCAAGTACATTCCACGTACTGACCCTACTCTGCTGCTGCATCGTTTTATGATGTAGATTTACAGGATTGAGATCATCAGCAGACGCATCGTTGAAGATACTTGGACGTTCAATGGATTGGTGAGCCTCCCTTACTTCGGAGGATTCATATGTTATTTTCTTCTTGGTTTAGAGTTATATACTTATTAGCTTTATTTTGATTGAGCTAGTCATGGGTCTGTCATTGGCACCACCCAATAGTGATAGAGGCTTCATAGACTAGAGTTGAATGTTGATATAAGATTGTGAGCTAGTTCTTCCTACTAGTCTTTTATTATAATATTATTTTGAGACTAGATGATGATGTACCCATTTATTCCCTTATGTCTTCCACTGATTTGTAGAATGTATGATGAATAAATGTGACGAGGACAAGTGGTTCTCTTGGGGACTAGCAATAGCATTTTAGTGCTGGTTACGTCTAGGGTACTCTCCCGGGGCGTGACAGTTGGAATTTTTCAATTTAAGTTTTCTTAATTATTTTAAAAATTTAAGTAACGACTCTTTCTAAGTGCATTTTCTATCATGACCCAACTCAGGGGTCGTGATTAGTGCGGATTGGGCACCCAAACAACACCAAACCGGACTTTCAATTATATTAGCCAAGGAATTATCAAAATTTCGGCAGAGTTTCCTCTGTTTTGCTAACTAACCAAACCTGTAAACAGCAACCCCAGTATACAGCAGACATCTATACACACACATATATATATATATATATGCGGGCCGACAAGGTCATTGCTGCGGTAGAACCGCCCAACAAAAGTATCAAACATACGTAATCATATCACATATAATATCCCACACCCACATGTAT
>JAPFFP010043081.1:0-13528 GCA_026153255.1 Solanum medicagineum | reverse complement strand
CCAAGCAAGATTTCCAAAGTACAAACCCCTTGGTAGGTTGATGATGATGCCACCCCATCACCCTGGTGGTGAAGTACTAACCCCTCACTAGGTTGATGAGTACAAACCCCTATCTAGGTTGATCATGATGCCACCCCATCACCCTGGTGGTGAGGTGATAACCCCTTACTAGGTCGATGAGTACAAACCCTCATCTAGGTTCATAATGATGCCACCCCATCACCCTAGTGGTAAAGTACAAACCCCTCACTAGGTTGATGAGTACTAACCCCTATCTAGGTTATGAAGGCACTAGCCCCTTGATTGGCTTTCAGGGTATTAACCCCCTGACAAGGTTATCTGGGCTCTTAGTCCCCCCGGATCCGGCATGGTCTAATGCAACACTTTATATAGTACCATATACATAAGCTCTTTCCATCATCATAACATCAATTATATCATATCTCATGCTTTTGACATTTAATTCCTCAAGAAACCATAAACGGACATTTTATCAAACACTTGGCAGGTGTGTAGTGCTAGTATAAAACCATGAAATTTAGAGATAAAACGATACAAGAAAATCCATTGTAAAACTATCAATCAACACCTTGCAACACCACTAAGAAATCTATATCAAAACCCCTCATCAAATCTTACAATATATCAAAGATTTATAGCTCAAAACATAGCAACACAGTCACAACTTTTCATAGCTTTAACATAGTTCATACTAGTAAACCCATTTGTAAAATCAACTTTAAATCATGAAAATTGAGTAAAAAAGAGGTTAGGGCACCATGGGTGGAAGGACCGAATTGTTGAAACCCACATACCTTGCCTTTGGAGAACCCTTGAAGAAGATTGGAAATGGAGACTTGAAGCTTGAATGAAATCCTTGATGAAATTCTTAAGATTGGTCTTGAGCTTTGGGACTTGAATTTGGGGTGAAATATGAGTATAAGTGTTTGAGTGAGTATTGAGGAATGTTTAGGATGATACGAGGCTGAAATAAGGATAAATATAAGTATTTGCAATTATGGGAACCCTTAGGCCCAAGACTTGTACGTGTTCGACCGAAGTAAAAAAAACACAGGACCAAAATAACACTTTTCGCAACGCGGATTAGTCACTGGAATTTGCATTTTTGCACATATGAGTTCTACTAAAACGGGTATAAATTCTTCATCCGAACTCAGAATGAGGTGAAACCAAGTGCATTGGAAAGCTAATTCAAGGAGATTTAATTTGGCAGGTCGTGGGACACCCAGTTCATTATGAGCTAATTGATATTCCCCTTTAAAGGTGATCCTCCTAAATCGCATTTTTTGCGATTTTCAAATTTTGATAGGGTTGCTCTAAAGTTCAGGTTAGACTCATTCCCCACTCAATGTTGCCCCCTGAACAAGAATATGAAGTCAGATTTTTGAAATAATGAATGGATTTTAGATATATAGAAACTATGATTTAGGGCACTTCCGAGGCACATTTCGGGCACTTTTTGGGGTCGTTTCAATATCTCCCCCTTGGGAACATTCGTCCCTGAATTTAAAAGAAATGTACATGACAAGAGCGATCATGAACAAATCAACCCCAAAAAGAATGCCATATTATATTTAAAACACCATTTCAAAATCTCAATGTAAGTATAAAATCATCATAAACTTGTCAACTTAAAGATGAATGCATATGAATGACATAGGGGCTGAAATGCAAGACTTGGAATCACGGAAAGGACGTGACTTGTCATCATAAGCTTAAAATAAAATGAAATAAATACAAATATCTCTTCTTCATGCCCGCACTGGCTCCTCGAGAAACACAAATGGATAGATGACTCTTCCAAAGGGCCTTGGCGAACACCACATCATTATCAATCAATTTCTCCACTCACCCATCCAACACCTCCACCGGGACCTTCTTCTAAGACAACTTATCCTCCACATCACCCACAATCCACAACTCAATTATCAACCTTAAATTCACCTAACCTACTTGGTACCATAATCACCATCTCCCCCTTGGGAGACAACCTCCACTCTATCATTCTCTCACCCAAAACTTCCAACTCTAATAAGGCTGAAATCAAGGCCTTAGCTAATCTAGATCTCTTAACCCAAGAAGATTTGGAACCACCAAGAATGCTAGACCACCATGCTTAACTTCCCTCAACCTAACATCCATTCTAACCAACCGATGGACCCCACTAGTCTCCTCTTTGCCACCATCAACAACACATGCTAGGCTAGCTAGACCACCGACTGCAATATTAGCCTTATCGGGGAAAATTATCCACACTCATATCATAATCTTTAAGGAGTTCTAACCACCTTCTTGTTACCCTCAACTCACAAATATCATAATTAGCAAAAATCCTCTCATCTCCCAAGACTTACAACACTACCCCCAAATGGTTCACAAGATCCAATTAAATCAATGTTCCACCAGTAGAGGCCACCACAAACATGTCAAGGTAAGGTTTAAAGACCCTATTCATGAGACCCATAAACACAACCAGTGCATAAGTCAACCAACAACTCCACCAATATTCGAAATGCTCCTTCCTAATCCGAGAGGACACTTAGAGATATCAGCTATCCTCACCCACACTTGGGAACAAAACCCAAATCTCAAATCAACCTTAGAGAAGTGACTAACCCATTGTAGTTGACCAAATAGATCGACCATGCCTATCCATCATATTAAAACCTTATGAGTCCTACACTCATCAAAAGCATGCTATGCGCATAGCCAAACCACCTCAACACCTCCATCACATCAAGCTAAGTTCTACCAACATCACAAGACAAGACTTCTATGTAATAAGAACATAGGTCAACCCTTATAGACCCCTTCTAGTCACTATAGATTCACGCAACCATCCAAGACACAAACATGAATGCTATTAGCACAAAGGAATAACACAAGGAATAGCAACTCTTGGACCTATCAAATCACCCTACTCAAAATGTCGGTAACAACATTGGCCTAACTTAGGGTCAACTAAGTCATAGGAGGAACAATAAAGAGAACCTACTCACAAGCTCCGATAATATCATGCTAAACCCAAGAAGCTCCTAATACCCAGGGAAGTCAAGGTCTAGGCTAATCTCTAATCACCTTCGTCTTACTAGCGTCCATCTTAATACCATCACCATGCACTACACAACCTAGAAAGGCAACTTCTTACAACAAAACTCTCACTTCTCCTATTCAGCATCCAACTTTCTTCTTTAAACTTTGTAATACTACCCTCAAATGACTCACATGCACTACCTCATTAGGGAACGAACCATCATATCACTACTAGAACCACCATAAACCTATTAAAGTAGGGACTAAAGATCCTACTCATGAGACTTATAGGCATAACCGGCGTACTAGTCAAACCAAAGGACATTATCCCAAATCTAAATGTCGAAAAGGACATTCAAGGCCTCATCTACCACTAACAACAATTCTAATAACAAAACAACTTAGGTTCAACATCTCCAATTCTCACAAGATGATAAATGCAACCCCTTAGAGACTAATTGCACCTTATGACAAGAAATGGACCTACCTCCCTTGCTACCATTTCACAACCTCCGACTCAAAGATGGACTCATTAGGGTTTCGAGATCTAACTCTATAGGTCCTAAGATCCATGAAAAGACAACATGCAAACAACCATTCTATCCCTAGCATGACATCAAAATCCACCTCACCAACTCCAACAAGCCACAAGCATGACGTGATGCAATACGAACCCGGATCAACACCTATGAGCCTTCTAGCAACAATATATTCAACAAAAGGATAGAAACCAAAGGTCCACACAATAACCTAGGCACACAAGAAGCCCCACTAGCAACCAAAAAGAATAGAGAAAAAATAGTGGCACACTGGGCCTATAGATGCATGCACAACAAAGCCAAGGAAACTTCAACTTACCTTCCTTTGCCTTCCTCTTAGAAGCAGCATGATCAGCTAGAAGAGTAGAGAACATTCGTTAGAGGGAAAACTACTATCTCACTTCTAAAGCATGACATAGACCATGAAGAAGGGAAACATTTCCTAAAAAGTCTCATAGCCTCCTACTCATAGTTATGGTGCACAACATAACCATGAATAAGACTCCAATCGATGCGGTGTGTTGGACTCTGAGGATCTAACAACCTAGTGCTCTAATACCACCTTTGTCACGACCCAAGCATAGGGCCTAGACGTGACCAGCGAATGGAGAACCCAAAAGAATCCCAAACAAGTCTCATAGCATATCATTACACATCCTTGGTTGCGGAAGCAAATAAAAATAACAATAAGGGATAAGCATAAACAAGGGGAAGTGGGACTATGGGAGAGATAGAGAAAGATAGTAATACTTAGATACCATAGATGAGTCAAGCTCAAGCATAATATGCAACTTGTCCAACAACATGTCTAAACATAGATACCTAGCGGGGGCCAAGACAAAGCAACTGGGCTCACCATCATAGTCAAAATAGCAATAAAGAAGAAAGTATCAATACATTACATAAGAAACATAGAACAACATCCCCAGAATGGAGGACTCACTAATAACTTGAGTGAAACCATACTACCCACGTGGGTGGAGAGGCTCAAGCGGGGCTCCAGTTCTTACTTTGTGATATCATGTAGGCACAGAGTATGTATTAGTACCTTTGAATGTAGAAAGTATGTAGGATGCAATGCAACAAGAGAAAGGCATCACAATCAAAAGGCATAACAATAGGCAAATGCCATATAATAATATGTCATGTATGATCAATGCATAAGTAAAACATGCTTACGAAACTCATGCTTATATAGAATATCATATGTGTAGAAGAGACCAAACAAGATTTTCAAAGTACAAACCCCTTAGTAGGTTAATGATGATGCCACCCCATCACCCTAGTGGTGAGGTACTAACCCCTCACTAGATTGATGAATACAAACCCCTATCTAGGTTTATGATGATGCCACCCCATCACCCTGGTGATGAGGTGCTAACCCTTCACTAGGTCGATGAGTACAAACCCCCATCTAGGTTGATAATGATGTCACCCCATCACCCTGGTGGTGAAGTACAAACCCCTTACTAGGTTGATGAGTACTAACCCCCATCTAGGTTCAATGAACTAGCCCCTTGATTTGCTATCAAGGTTTAACCCTCTGACAAGGTTATCCGGGCTCTTAGTGCCCCCGGATCGGGCATGGTCTAATGCAATATTTAATATAGAATATACCATATACATAAGCTCTTTCCATCATCATAACATCAATCATATCATATCTCATGCTTTGGACCTTCAATTCCTCAAGAAACCATAACCGGACATTTTATCAAACATTTGGCTGGTGTGTAGTGCTAGGATAAAACCGTACAATTTGGAGATGAAATTATGCAAGAAATTATATTGTAAAACCATCAATCAACACCTTGCAACACCCCCAAACAATATACATCGAAACCCCTCATCAAATCTTACAATATATCCAAGATTTAGAACCCAAAACATAGCAACACAGTCACAACTTTACATAGCTTCACCATAGTTCATAGATATGTTCATACTAGTAAACCCCTCTATAAAATAACCTTTAAATCATGAAAATTGAGTAAAAAGAAGGTTAGGGCACCCTGGGTGGAAGGACCCAATGGTTGAAACCCTCATACCTTGCCTTTAGAGAACCTTTGAAGAAGATTGAAAATGGAGACTTGAAGCTTGAATGATATCCTTGATGAAATTCTTAAGATCTGTCTTGAGCTTTGGGACTTGAATTTAGGGTGAAATATGAGTCTAAGTGTTTGAGTGACTCTTAGGGAATCTTTAAGATGATATGAGGGTGAATAAGTCTAAGTATTGGTATTTTCAAGTATGGGGACCCTAATGCCCAAGACTTGAAAGCGTGGACCGAAGTCAAAAAAAAGGACCAAAATAACACTTCCACGACATGGATTAGTCACTGGAATTTGCATTTATGCACATACGAGTTCTACGAAAATGGGCATAAATTTTTTATTCGAACTTTAAATGAGGTAAAATAAAGTGCATTGGAAAGCTAATTCAAAGAGCTTTAATTTGATTGGTCATGGGCCAACAAGTTATTTGTGTTCTAAGAGATATGACCCTTTAAAGTTGACCCTCATAAATCGCATTTTTTTCGATATTCAAATTTTGATACGGTTTCTCTAAAATTCGGGTTAGACCCATCTCCCACTTAATTTTTTCCCCTGAACAAGAATATGAAAGTCAGATTTTCAAAATAACAAATGTATTTTTAGATATATAGAAATTACGATTCTGGGCCTTTTCGAGACACCTTTTTGGGTGGTTTTACAAGGACAGTTTGTGGACAGTCTCAGAGTGTGTCGATCATTCTTTATTTAACATATCCTCCAGGTTAGAAATCCTAGAAAGTAACACTCTTATCTCCTATGCAAACTCTTCATGTGCATTTTCGAGCTCATCAGTCTTGGCATCAAGAGAAAGCTGAAGTCTATGAAGAGGGGTGCCAGCGCACTGCATGAAAATAGGTAGAGAAGCATGGTTCACCTGTCCAACCATATCTTAAGTGGTCTGCATAGTCCAGACTTGAACAGGGATAGAGAAGGCCTCAAAGATCTGAGAAAGCCAGAAGTCATATGGAAGTGCGTGCCCATTCATATCCTGGATAAGAACACACTGCATGTGCTTAAGGATCAGGCTTGGCAAGTTGATAGGAACATTTGAGTCTAACAGTTCCATCAATGTCAGATCAGAGTAGCTAGCCGCTGACCGGCATTCCTTCCTACGGATAATGACCTTGCACACAACATCAAAGTATAATTTGAGAAGGGAGGACATTTTCTTACGTGCCACACGCCTGTGCTGGGAAAGATTAGGATGACCAAGGTATTTTCATGATATTTCAAGAGCAGAAGGGAGATTATCAAGTGGTGGCCATTCCTGGCAAACATAGTGATCCCACCCCTCATTTGGAATGCTCAAGATTCTCCTAACTACAGTTGTTTCCCTCGAACAGAACTGGCAAAAATAGAGTCACTAACTTTTTCCCATCCATAGAATTCATAGATTTCGGGCTTAGGAAATTTACATTGAGTGTCACCTAGAAGAATAGGTCAGGTCACCCTTGAAATTCTAACTTAGAAAAAATAGTTTCCATATCAGGTCCCCCAAAAACCCAGTAATAACACATCCCTGGATGAGGGAACGCTTTTGAAAATGGATGAGGGAAAGAAAATCAGGGTCAGTAGGATTAATGAAAGGTGTATTATGGTCACTTTCAGTTGTTGAATTATCCAAAAAAAAACCGAAGGAGGTACCTATTTCTCTCTGCTGGAAGAAGATCTGGACTTGGAGGTAGGCTTGGTAAAGGGAGCTGAAGGTTTCTTAGGAGGAGCTGCCGACTGAGTTCTAGGAGGCTTAGGTATGATATTATTATGCATATTTCTTCGGACTTGGTGTATTAAGATATCACCTAAAGAAGAGGGAGCAGGTGCACTTCTCTGTTTCTTGCTCTGAAGCAGAGCTTCTTGAAGAGCAGCCTCTTGTTGCCGCTTGTGTTGTATTGTTTGAGGCATGCATAAAGAACCTGGTGGAGGCATGCGTTCAGAAGATGGAACTTCATCTAAGATTTCAATAGGCTTACCAGAAGCTTTCCTCAAGCGACGTCTCGTTGGCTTAGAGGGTGGAGCCATAGATGGCAAGGTGGTTTTCGTTGTGGATTGAACGGAAACTACATTCAATCTTGGAGAGGATGAAGAAGAGGACAAGGAAAATGGTGGAATGAACTAAGAAAACCTATTTGGAAACCTACCCCATTTTGGAAAATCAGAGAGAGAGAAGGAAAGGGGAGGTGCTGGGTTAGTTGTTTCATGAACCACCAAGGCAGGGAATCTGGGTTTGATATTCTTGAGCATTTGGGTTTTGGGTGTTCTGAGAGGAAGCCATTCTTGAATGTGGTTATTCGTGATTGACAAGCAAGACTGGGTTCATATATAGTGACATGAGGGAGTTTGAAAGGTAGATAGTGAATGGTTTTAACGGAATAGAGGGTTGAACGTGACTGGTCAATGAAGAGGTGATTGATTGGAATTCAACCATCATTTTGCAGTGGGAAGGGACAATTGAGTTTTTGGCAGCAAAGTAATGATGATGGAGTAGGAAACGAGAATAGGTTAAGGTACTAGATCCACTTAGCAATTATTGTTTCAAACACAAAATAATTATTACCTGAGTTATTTTCAGTTTCCCTTCTGCCTCTGCACCTGAGCTAGTAACTTGTACACTGTAATACCATCAATGTGAAATTAGTCCAATTCACTATATTTTGAGGAACATTATATGAGAAAGTTGAATTTAGAACTAATCTTAGATGATAGTACACAAAACATATTTACTAGCCAATCATAGAAAGGAGTTTATGTAATCTTAATCATCCCCAAGTCTAGCCTGACTTTTTCGAAGTGTTTTCTACTTAGTTCTTTAGTAAAGATGTCAATAATGTGATTCTCAGTAGGACAAAACATTATTGAAACAAGAACCCTTTCCACATTGTCACGCAGGAAGTGGTGTCTTATGTCAATGTGTTTGGTTCTTTTATGTTATACAGGATTCTCAACAATATTAAAGCACTGGTGTTATCACATAAAATAGGAACACACCCAACATCAATACCAAAATCTAGCAATTGTTTAATATAGAGTAGCTATGCACATCAAGACCCAGCTGCTACATACTTAGCCTCAATAGTTGACAAGGCTACTGAATTCTGCTTCTTAGTGGACCAGGAAATCAAACATGTTCCAAGGATGTGAGCCATACCTGAAGTACTTTTTTTGTCCACTAATTAACCAGTATAGTCAACATTAGTGTACCCTACAAGATTAAAATTGCTACCTTTAGAGTACCAAAGTCCTAAGTCTGAAGTTCCATTGAGATATATGAAGATTTTTTTCATGGCCTTGAGGTGTGACTCCTTGAGATTAGCTTGAAATCTAGCACAGAGTCCCACACTAAAGATAATATCATGTCTGCTGATAATGAGATACAAGAGAGACCTAATCATTTCTTTATACAGCTTTTGTTCTACTGATTCTCCTTTCCCATCCATATCCAGCTTTGTAGCAGTAGCAATGGGAGTATATATATCGTTAGAATCCTCCATTTTAAATATTCTGAGAAGCTCCTTTATATACTTTTGTTGATGAATGAGAGTTCCAGTAGGCGTTTGCCTAATTTGCAGCCCTAAGAAGAAGTTGAGTTCCTGCATCATGCTCATCTCAAATTACCTATTCATTAGTGTGGCAAATTCTTGAGTCATGAGCACATGATCAAAATATGATATCATCAACATATACCTGCAGAATCAACAAATCCTTTCCATTTGTTTTTAGAAACAGTGTATTGTAAATTTTATCTCTAGTGTCCATGATCTAGGAGGAATTTTGACAATCTTTCATACCAAGCTCGAGGAGCTTGTTTCAGCCCATACAATGCCTTATGCAACTTGTATACATGGTTTAGAAATTCAAAACTCTCAAATCTAGGAGGTTTCTTCACATATACCTCCTCTTTCAAGTAGCCATTTAAGAAGGCACTCTTAATATACATTTGATAAAGAGTGAACTCCTTGTAGGCTGCAAACGCTATGAATAACCTAATAGCTTCAAGTCTGGCAACTGGAGCAAAGGTCTCATCATAGTCTATACCTTCTTCTTGATTATACCCTTGGACCACCAGTCTTGCCTTATTCCTTGTAATTGTTCCATACCCATCAAGCTTGTTTCTGAACACCCACTTTGTGCTGATGATAGTCCTTCCTTCTAGCCTGGGCACAAGATACCATACTTTACATCTTTTAAAATGATTTAGCTCTACCTGCATTGTTAGTATCCAATCTTCATCCTCCAATGCTTCCCCTACCTTTTTTTGTTCAAGGATGGACAAAAAGGCTTGGAATGCACACAGATTCTTCATCCTTGATCTAGTTGTGATTGCAGAAGTTAGATCAATTAGCCTATTTCCCAAGGGGTGTGAGTCCTTATATTTGTAACTCTTTACCACAAACCTTTGAGGTTGTTCACCATTTACAGATTCTTATTGGGCAAATCCCAAATTAGCAGATTGAATTCTAGAATCTATAGTTCCCCCTAACTGTGAGCTTTCAGGTTGTCCTATAGAAAAAAGATGATTATGTTGCAGATGAACCAGGTTCCATTTGTTGTTCCTTTGTCCAGTGCTCCAGCTTATAGTCATCCTGCAGGTCAGTATCAAAAACATTATTATGTCCGTCAAAAACCGCATGAATGCTTTCTTCTACATAGTTATTCTTTTATTCAGCATCCTATATGCTTTACTATGTGAAGAATATCCTAGAAAACTTCCCTTATCACTTCTGGCATCAAAATTTTCCAAAGATATGAACATAACATTTGCAGCAAAATGTCCTAAAGTGGGAGATATTGGGTTTTCTTCCTTTAAGTAATTCATACGGAATTTTGTTCAAGATTGGCCTTAACATGTATTTAGAACGTAAGCAGCAGTATTAATGGCTTCATTCCTAAGAGTTATAGCCAAGTTACTGGAAATCATCATTGTTCTTGCCATATCTTCTAATGTCCTATTTTTCCTTTCTACTACTCCATTTTGTTGTGGTGTGCTAGGAGCAGAGAAATTGTGATCTTACCATTAGTTGAGCAGAATACTAGAAATTTTGCATTTTTGAATTCCGTTCCATGGTCAGATCTTATGGAAATTAAGGAAGTCTCCAACTTCTTTTCCATTTACTTGATGAAAATTTTCTTGATGAAAATAGAAAAGAGATCAAAGGACTCTTCTTTAGAAGCTAAAAACAGTGTCCAAGTAAGATCATCCACAATGACAAAGATATACCTTTCACCTCTTCTGCTTCTTACCCTCATGGGTCCACACAGATCACTGTGAACCAATTCCAAGCACCTGGTTGTACTTACCTGGTTCTTTGACTTGAAGGATGATCTTACTTGCTTCCCCCTTACACATGCACTATATACTTTGTTGTCTTTGAATTTAGTTTTAGGCAACCCTATAACCATGTCCTTTGATGCCAGAGTATTAAATTGATACAGACTTGCATGTCCAAGTCTTTTGTGATAATGTAAAGGATAATCAGCAATAGCACTCAAGCATTTCAAATTTGTACCTAGCATTCCCATTATATCAGCCTTGTACATATTCTTATGCCTTAGGCTAGAAGAACATCTCCTTTGTGTCTGACTTTTTTACCCTGCAACCTATAGAAGTTAATGTTCCCTTGTTACCTTTATCACACAACTGAGATATAGTCAACAGGCTGTGCTTCAATCCATCCATATGGTAGACCTCTTCCAAGACCCTTGATTCATTTCTTCCAGTCTTCCTAACTGCAACAACAATACCCTTTCTTCCATCTCCGAAGGAAACTTTTGTCACTTTCATAGGTGCAAGTGAAAGGAATTTGAGTTTGCCTCAAGTCATATGCCTTGAGTAAGCAGTGTCGATGTACCAGTTCTTTCTTCCTTTCACTGTAACCTGCAAAAAAAATTAGGGGTTTGTTTTAGGAACCTAGATTATCTTGGGTCCTTTCCTGTTGTAAAAAGGATGAATGAGATCTCTTTTTGCCCGACTAGGTAACATGTTCCTTGACCTGTTTCTTTTATCATTCTTAGGACACATTTTGTACACATGACTAGTGTTCTTGTTCCTGACATTATTTGCAATTGGACACTCAGTAGTAGGATGACCAATTTTACAAACAAAGGTGGCCCAGATCAGTGGTGGTGGCATTCTCCTGATAGAATCCTATTCCATCTTTCTCATTATGAATCCTATTTCTTAGATGCTTCACTATTCTAGATAACAGAGTCCACCTATTTGCCCTTTCTAAATCAAATTTTAGGACGGAAATTTCCTGAGTCAATTTTCTGACATTCTTTTTTTTCATTAAAGAACTCAATTTTACATTCTTTAAGTTT
This sequence comes from Solanum medicagineum, assembly GCA_026153255.1. NCBI lineage: Eukaryota > Viridiplantae > Streptophyta > Magnoliopsida > Solanales > Solanaceae > Solanum > Solanum medicagineum. The sequence goes on along the minus strand of JAPFFP010043081.1, from coordinate 1,566 downwards.
AGTTTCAACCTTTTGATGTTGCTCACTCATTTTACTCTTACCCTTTTCAACCACTGCTAACTTTAGTGTCTCAGACTTTGAGTTTAGCACAAGGGCATCAAGATTTTCGACCAAGTCGATCACAAAGCACCCGATCGTGATTGAGTTCTTCTAGGATTACAGTTCAGAACCAAGCTCCTTGGTTCAGCCGTCCCCGAAAGAGATCTTATCATTGGGTTCACCATCTACAAGCAACTCAAGGTCACCTTGAGATAAGAACAAAGGGAATAGCTTTTAGGAAACAGTTCAAGCCATACACCACTGCCTCCAAGTTAATCCACTTTTCCGTTGAAGACACCAACTCTAGAAAATCTGCATATATCTCGATAGTTAGAAGGGTACCAACACCTCCTAATAGAATGGCATACTACCCACTAAACTATTCACCTACTTCGGGGATCCCATTGATCCATCAATCATGGTGGAAAGAAGGACGTTCGATAAACTTAAGGTGTTTAGAAAGTATGGAGGATCTACCCATTCTACCATATCTTCATCTTTATGGCATATGACTTCCCCCAAGAACTCCTATGGGTGTTTTGGTACCTACGTCACCAATAATACATCCTCATGGAGTTCAAGTGCAACCTGTTAAGGGATTTTGATAGAATCCAACCACCCTTGCAGAAGTTCATACTATGGTTTCGACCAAGACAATGGTGGGTCTGTTACTTTAGAGATTCCTACGAGGCCAAGGTTTCCATGTTGCACGGATCAATGAAGGTTATCAATAGACAGGTCTAGGCCTGACTGAAAATTTCCTTATGCTAGAAATTCCTCGTCTCTATGTTGTCCTTAGAAGACGAGTACCATGAAGTACAAAGAATCATTTTCCAGCAAGATAGATGCATCCCAAAGAAGATATGACTGAAAGAAGGACCACAACATAACTACACCGATGGCCACCCTCACTGGGAAGAGGTCTAACAAGTTTCTAGAGAATATAAGGTTCCATATGAGATCACCAGAGATCATATCACTCAGGCCATGAGGAGCGTAAGGTTGAACCTTCTACTGCAAAAGTGGGATCACAACCTCACAGGAAAAACGAGCAAGAACAAATACTTCACCAGATCACTCAGGACAGATATTGAGAACAGAGAGCTGAGCAAGAAGAAATACGGTGTTGATTGGTGAATGGAAGAAGGATACTCATACTCGCCGATAACTCGTTCAACCTCTGCATAGTCCAATACTACCTAATGACATGTGAAAGTTTCACTATCCTAGAGTTAGCAACTCCACTAAAATTACCACTTAGCCAAATTACCCGTCATAATTAAGTCAACTTCCTCAACAAGTTTACCCCAAAACTTCACCACCAAGTTAAACACAGCTTCCTCACAAAGCTAGCCATAAAACTGTCACCAAGTTAGTCGTAATACTTCATCACCAAGTTCTTACACTAGCAACTTAACCACCAGCTTTTCAGATGTCTACAAGTAGCTTATAGACCTGCTTGCAACTGCCTACAAACTGTTGACTCATCAACTTGTACATGTTGTCACATGCCAACATCATGCTTTG
>JAPFFP010043080.1:0-13529 GCA_026153255.1 Solanum medicagineum | reverse complement strand
ACGTTTGCTTCAATTTGATTAGTTACTTCCTCTATAATCCTTAGACTCAAATAGGGCTTGAATTTTCTTGTCTTTTGCTTGACGGGTGGCCAAGTGGGATCGATTGGCAATTTGTGTGAGACGATGTCAGTGCTTAATCCTGGTGTCATCGTAAGACCAAGAAAATACATCAACATATTGCTTAAGAAAATCTATCAATCCTTGCTTCCTTTCGATCTCTAAATATATGTTGACCCGTGTATCCTTTGTGACTTTCTCGTCTTCTAAGTTGACAACCTTTGTTTATTCCATTTAGGCTTCTTCTGACTTTCAAGCTGCTCGATCACATGTGGTAGATTTTCTAGCATCATGTTATTTGTCATGCTCTGGGAGGGTACCCTTGGCGTGGTCGGCACTCAATGACTATTACTAGATGCCAAGCAAACTACTTCACCTCATCACATTCATTCAATCATAACTAACAATGGAAGACATCAATGATTAAGAACTACTAAATGAAAAGCAATGACAAAAGGATAATCAAAGGACAAATGCCCAACATTCTATCCATCAACTAAGTAAGGCCAGTGTGAATGAAACCAGCCAAAAATAGCATCAAATCCCAACTCGACAGTCTAGTCTATAAAGCCTCTAAACCATCTGACCAAATGGAGCCAATGATAGGTCTATGATTACCTCAAAATAAAATAAAAAGGCTAAACTCAAAGCTAGAAAAGAAAACATGATATCCTCTGAAAGAGGGGAGGGCTAACCAATCAGTTGATAATAAATAATTCCTCAACAAGGCACCTATTGGTGACCGCTAACACTTGTCACTGCATCAAAAAAAGATGCAGGCCCAAATAAACGTCAGTACGTGAAATGTACGAGTATGTAAAATGGCAAAAAGAAACATGTAAAAGAAGAATAACATCAACTCAAATAGCTCAACACAAAAAGCAGAAAACTCAATCAACAAGTCAAGAGTCTAAAGTAAGAACACAGTTTAGACAATGACCACTCATATAACATCTTAATCCAATCCACTCAGATTACTATCATGACCTATATGGGAGTTTCCCTAACCGACAACCATCACTTATAAGCCGGTGATGATACAAAAAAGCCATGCCATTGCCAAATCCATCTAATACCTTACCAGGGTAAAGGAAATCCCATCAGTGGATCCAAAATCAATAACATCAAGTCCTTTTTTTAGGACAATAAAAATACATCCGATTTTATGATTCAATCCTCTCTTACACCGACTACGTAGTTATTGAGTTCGAGTTGGACTTACACTTACTCAATTTATTTCTCCATAGTCCTCCCAAGACTCAATATGCTCGTATGGTTAACTCATTTACCTAGTCTCGTTGGACATTTGTCAACTCAGTTCATCACATCAACTATCAACTATTTGGTTAGGAAAATTCTTTTAAGGATTAGCCTATGACTCATAAAGACTCTCTATCATGCATCATTCCAACTCATAGTATTCGGGGAAGAAAGTAGAGTTAAAGCATTTAGGGATTCTATAAATTCTTTAGGCTCAAATTATACTCATGCATATCTATTTAAGTGCAGTACGTAAAAATAACAAGAATTCATTCTAAGGTTCATGTAGAAAAGTAAAATCATCTATTTCAAGTATTCAATTCATAAAAACTATAATTCATGCAATATATAGAAATACATTAGAATTTAGAAAAACCTTTAAGAAACATCTATCGAAGTCTGAATTCATTCACTACTCAAACAATTTGGGTTATGGGGCACATGGAAGAACAAAATCTATGTTCTAGTTGCCTTACATAGATAGAAATTTTGAATCTTGAAACAGCTTGCAGAATTCACAATATTATCTTCAAACCATAGTCGTTTTCTCCCTTGAAACCTTGCTCTAAGTTGGAGAGGATGTTTTAGCGTGAAAAAGTTGAATGGTTATGGTTAGAGACGTGTTTAGGTATAAAAACGTGAAGTTATGAATTTGAAAGGGTGGAAAAGACCAAAATAAGTCTTCTTAAAAATATTATCAAAGTCGTCCATGGGCCAACCTATAGCCCGTAGAAGCTTCTACGGCTCGTAGGAACCAATTCGTAAACCTTTAGCAAATTTTCGGGTCCCTGGTCGATTCCATGAGCCCAATCTACTGCCGATAGAAGCATCTACGAACCATAGTTGGGTTCGTAAAGTCTTGGACTCAAAAGTGCATTTTGTGAAGTTTTTTTCACGATCTGATAGTACGGGCTGTAACTCAAACCATGGCTCATAAGTCATCCTGTAACCCAACTTCGCTCTAGAAGTCTGTAGTAAAATGGTCATAACCTTTGACTCAAAACTCCAAATGGGGTGAAATCGATGGCGTTGGAATCTAATTCAACAAGCTTTCATTTGGTAGGTCATCGACCACATAGTTCCTTGTGTGCTAGGAGGTATGGTCATTTAAAGTTGACCTTTATATAATCTAACACAAGAAAATCAATTAATAGGAAAGTTTTGAACTCGACTAAGTACTAAAGTTCTATTATGACCCTAATTCCCTTGCCACATATAAGAATGAGGCTTACAACATAGGTACATGTAAGAATGAGTTACCGGGTGTCACAATATCTCCCTTTTGGGATCATTCGTCCTTGAGTGATGAGCAACTAGGAGACCTATCAAGCAAGAACATCATCAAGAACTCAAATACTTGGATACTTGAATACTCATACTCCAGAAAAATCAACTTTAACTCAGATTCGGAATTGAAAAACTATTTCTAACATCATTATTAGGCATGAATACAATTAAGGACATGGCATACCCAAATACTTATAGACTTAATAGAAGCATCACTTCAGAGATAAGAACTCAACTCAACAATGAGAAAGTGACTCGGAGAATAATTTCATCATTAGGAGGCACGAATAGGTGAGGGTATCTAGCCTTCATATCCTCTTCAACTTTCCATGTAGCCTCTTCAAGGGATTGACTTCTCCACAATACTTTTACAGATGCAAACTCTTTAGTTCTAAACTTGCGAACTTGACGATCGATGATTTGGAGTAGGATTTCTTCATAACTCAAACTATCCTTCTCTTCAATGCTTTCAACAGCCACAACCAACGACGGATCTCCCAAACACTTCTTAAGTATAGAAATATGAAAGACCAAATGGATAGCTGGCAACTCTTATGGTAACTCCAATCATAAGCTATGTTTCCCACTCTCTTCACAATTTGGTAGGGATAAATGTATCGAGGACTCAACTTTCCCTTCTTCATGGGTGACACTTGTAAGTATACCCAATTGTTCACTTCGAACTCTAGGTCACTTCTCCTAACATTATTGTAGGACTTATGGCGACTCTATGTATTTCTCAATCTCTCTTGTATAATCTTTACCTTCTCCATAACCTGACATACCAAGTTTGGCCCATTCAACCCTGCTTCGCCTACCTCAAACCATCCAATCAGTGATCTACATCTTCTCTCGTAGAGGGCCTCATAAAGAGCCATTTAGATGCTCGAATGAAAGTTGTTGTTATAAGCAAACTCAATTAGAGGCAAGTGTTAATACCAATTACCTTTGAAGTTAATGATGCAGGCCCTCAACTCATTCTCCAAAGTTTGTATCGTCCGTTCAATACTGAGGTTCACCTTTAAACCCAGGCCTTTTTGGAAGGACTTCTAGAATTGGACAATGAACTGAGCTCCCTATCTGATATGATGGACAAAGGAACTCCATACAACCTGACAAGCTCTCAGATATACAATGGGACATAATACCCTGCCGTATTAGTAGTCTTTACCGCCAAGAAGAAGGCTGATTTAGTCATCCTATGTATAATCACCTAGATCGAATCATATTGTTTGTGAGACCTCAATAAGCTTGTGATAAAATCCATATTGATTATCTCCCACTTCCATTCTGGAATTTCAAAATTCTGGGCTACTCCACATGGCCTTTGGTGCTTAACTTTTACTTATTGGCAGTTTGGGCACTTAAAAATAAGCCTGTAATGTCTCTCTTCATCCCGCTCCACCAATAAACCTCTCTAAAGTCGCGAAACATTTTGGTAGACCCTGGATGGATAGAATATCTAGAGTTATGGGCCTCTAACATGATCCTTTTTCGAATACCATCAACATCTGGAATACACAATATACGTTGGTATCTCAATACCTCATCTCTCTCTTTGGAGAATGTCATTGCATTCTGCTTATGTACATCTGATGTCGCCCAAGTTACACCTCCTTTTTAGGATAAAGCAGTTGTTGTCAAGAAATAAAACCTAACCTAGGTTAAGGTCAAACCCAAGGGAATATGTGGACTCAAGAGAACTCAATCACCGTAATTTGAGTAATTAACCAACTTACTTCCCCCATGGTGGTTTGTTATAATCAATAGAAAAGTAAACCTAACTAACACAAGAGTGAAATCAATATGGAGAGAAAATAGGGTATTATGTTCCCGATGATTCCCTAACTTGGTATCACAAGATAACCTAATTTTTTTCTAGTGTGTAGCATGTAGGATGGTAACTCAAGTTTACCAAACTCTTTGCTCAAAGGCGAGAGGCAAATATCACTATATCACTTGGCCTATCTCCATAGTATGCATTACTAACCCTTACCTATTAGTCCCAGTACAACCTCCCCTTGGCCTAGTTTCGTTGATTAGATGAGAATACATTAATCGAATCCTTTTCATTAATTTCTTTTTATATTCATTACTACCTTGGTCAAGTCAGTAACACTAGGGGGTTCTAATGTTGGCAACCACTAGAAAAAATGCAACACAAAGAGAATTAATTAATACATGCATGCACACTTTCCAAGAATTATGAATTATCCAGTTTTACCTTTTTTAGTTCTTCATGGTTCCAACAACCCTAGTTGTGGATTTAGCTACTCATACTTTGTGTAGATGCAAGACTTATAAATTAGAATAACATAATAGAGCACTTACACAATTGTATTAAGAACAAGCAAATCCAACTTCAAAGAGAATCACAAGATTAAAGATGAATCAAAGTACAAGTGTTCTCAATACTCTCCAATGTAATCACACTATTTTCTCTCTCTAATTACTGAGTTCTCTGTGTACTATGCGAGAAAGTTTGAAAAATAACCTAAAACCCTATTCATAATATTTAAAATATATGTCCTAAACAAAATAGGATAGATGAGTCAGCAAGCCTCACAAAAAGGTTTACAGGTTGTATTATATTCCATAGCCTGTAATCGGGGTCTCGTAAAGTACTGCTAGAAATATGGACTTCAAGTCTACGACACCCTCTCTACGACCCGTAAAGTGGTTTATGTCCCGTAGGGGGGTTTCATCTAATGAATCTTCAGAAAGTCCCAATCTCTGATCCTCAGGGCACGAACCATGTTCTACGACTCGTAATCCATAACTTGTCTGCATATTCATAGAACCAACTTCAAAGAATCAGCCTCTCACTATATTTGTCCACGAAACCACTTTACGACCTGTAGAGTGAACTATGGCCTGTAAAGGGTCTTATACCGCATCAAAACTCAACAACTTCTGTATTTCTTCCCAAAACCAAGGCCAACCCTGGAATCCTGCAAACATAGCAAAAACACATAAAACCAACTAACATCGCATTGAGAACACACAAAATTTCAAGTTTTAAGCATCAAAAGTGTTGTATTTTGATAGCATATCAACACCCTCAACTTAAAATTTTTGCTTGTCCTCAAGCGACAGACTCAATCTACATTGGTAATACAGTAACACACAATTCTCAACTCAATGGCATACATTATATCAAATGAAGATACCCACACCACCTTTTCAAAACAAAATCAGATAGTCATTTAGCAAACTAGTATAGACTAGTGCATGTGACAAAATAGCTATGACAAGTGAGGTACTATCAACAATCCAAAATCACTAAATAAGTCTAATGCTAACAATGCAATGCAAGTGCCCTCACAGAAAGAAGTTCCATATCAGACTCTCAATGATGTTTTCATGTATAACCTTAGGACTATGCAAAATCGCTCACTCTCGCAAAAGGTATTCATGCATCATGCCTAATACCATAGGCTTTCCCCTATACTCCTGACTAAGACTTTCAACTACCTGGACTAGGATCACTTTAGGACTTTCTAGGCTTGTAATGTAGGCTCAGGAGGCATTGGTATGGTATTATGGGAACATAGTGACTAACGTCCCACATTGACACTGTGTTTTCCTATACTTTTGCCCTACCAACTCTGTTATCTTCATCTCATGCACCTTTCTCTTATTTCAAGCTTTTCTAGGTGCTCTCTTTTAGTTTCTCAACCTTTTTTGCCTTGGTTTTACACTTCATTTTTCTCTTTAACTCACAACTAAGGCATCACTTATTTTTCTTGCACCCAGTACATGATTTTTCCCTTTTTGTATGTATCACTAACTTTCCCCTTAAGGCATCACTTTTTTTTTTTTTGCACCTAGTACATGATTTTTCCCTTTTTCCCTGTATCATTAACTTTCCCTTATATTTTTATTTCACCCTTACACCAGCCACCCTTAACTTAGGCTTTTGGCCTGAGTTGAGGTGCACAATATCCATCCTCAGAACCAGGGCCACTTTTGGTAGCCACCCTCAACTTAGGCTTTCACAATGCTCAAGGAAGGACCAGGGCCAATTTCAGGATTTTACAACTAACAAGGATAGGCTAATCACGTGTTTGCAAAGAATAGGTACATGTTAGGCTCAAAAATTAGGAACAAGGGATATAATGCAATTTTGGTTTATCATTTAGGCTAAGTGTGCTTTTAACAACAATGGCTTAAGATCTTTTCCTAATCCAATTAATCTACATCTAACTTAGAGTAAAAGGGCAAGTTGTGAATTAGCACACAACATATGAATTTAGTAATTTAAAGCTCACACTCACATGACACTGACTTCATTATCAACAAAACGACTCTTAGATCATGCTTTTTTATATCAATTTATCCTCACTTATCAAAACAAGCATTGTCAACACACCTAAACATGCATGGTTTCTATCTAGACTACTAATCAAAATTTTTAGTGGGTATCATTTTTCGAAAAAAAAACACAGAACCATGTTATGTGCCACAAGCATTGGTACTATATACTACAAATAGTACCTAAACATGTCGGTTCAACAGAAAGTAAATGTCCATGGGGAAAAAGAAAACAGGCAAGTAAACCCCAGGATCAAAAATTGGGGTAGTTATGGACCCAAGCTACTCAGACTTCACTGAGGGCCATAACTACCCATACCCCATCGAAAAAGATGTGCATTATCCCCAATGCATGCGACCAAAGCAAAACAAAGTATAAGGGGTCAAAAATCATACTAAGCCCTAAGTGACATTATCCACCTTGGGTTTGCCTCCCAAGCAGCGCCTGATTTACTATCGCAACACAACATAGATGGCTTGAGTACTCACACTTCCTCAAGATCTCATTCTTCCATAGTTTTTATTTCTTCCACATTTCCAAGGTATGGCTTGACTCTTTGGCCATTTACCTTGAAAGTTCCTCCGTTTCTTCTCTCCAACTCAATAGTCCCATGATCAAAGACACGTGCTACTCTGAGATGTCCCAACCATCTAGATTTGAGCTTCCCAGGGAACAACTTTAATCTTGAATTATGGAGTAGCACTAAGTCTGCTGGTGTGAACTGATGGTTTTCTATGCAACGATCACGTTATAGTTCCATTCTTTGTTTGTACAAAGATAAGCTCTCATACACCTTCAAGAGAAACTCATCAAGCTCATTGAATTGGCTCAGTCTAGAGTTTGTTGCATCATTCCAATCTAGATTCAACTTCTTCAGCACCCAAATTGCTTTATGCTCAAGTTCTACAAGCAAAATGACATGCCTTCCCAAAGACAAGGTTGTAGGGGTGTTGAATGTTGTCCGATATGCTCATAGTGTGTCATCCTGCTTCCACTACCAATTTGTCTGGTTTGTATTCACAGTCTTGGATACAATCTGTTTAATTTCCCCATTAGACACCTCCACATGCACGCTCGTCTATGGATGATAAGGAGTTGCAAATCGATGTTTCACCCCATACTTTTCAAAAAGAGCCTTGAAGAGCCTATTACAGAAGTGAGAACCTCCATTGCTAATGATTACCCGAGGGGTGCCAAACATTGAGAAGAAGTTGTTTTTCAGTAATGTTGTGACACTTTTGCCTTCATTGTTGGGTAGAGCCATGGCCTCAACCCACTTTGATACATAATCCACAAAGACTAAGATGTACTTGTTTCCATGTGAGCTAACAAAAGGTCCCATAAAATCTATCACCCCATACATCAAATAACTCAATCACCATAATAGGGTTTAAAGGGAGCTCAGGTTTGCGGGAAACACCACTTTCTCTTTGGTACCTATCACTAGCTTTGGCATAGTCGTGGGTGTCTTGGTGGATGGTGGGCAATAATACCCACACTTTAAGATCTTGTGTGTTGTTCGAACTCCACTATGATGCCCACCTACCATTGACGAATGACATGCCTCAAGGATGCTCACCATCTCGATCTCAGAAATACAGCGATAAATAATCCTATCCGCACATACATGAAACAAGTATGGGTCATTCCAAAAGAACTTTCTCATATCAGACATAAACTTCCAACGTTGATGTGTGTTAATTTTGGTGGCACAATGTCACTTACCAAGTAGTTTGCATGGTCTGCAAACCATGGTATTAAGTCCTGGGATACTGCTAAGAATCATTGATCTCCAATCCATCATCAAACTTTTTCATTGCCCCATCTTCTAATCTAGAAAGGTGACCTGCAACCTGATTTTTTGTCCCTCTTCTGTCAATGACATCGAAGTTGAATTTTTCCAGGAGAAGTACCCATCTCATAAACTTTGGTTTTGCATCCTTCTTTGCTATCAAGTATATTAGTACTGAGTGGTGTGTGTGCACCAACACTTTGGCTCCCAATAGATATGACCTGAATTTCTCGAATGCAAATACCACAGCGAGTAGTTCCTGCTCAGTGATAGTGTAATTCTTCTGGACCACATTTAGGGCTTTGTTAGCATAGTATATGGGATGTAGTATCTTATCTTGGTGCTATCCCAATACTACACTTAGCGCGACCCCACTTGAATCACACATGATCTCAAAGGGTTTGGACCAGTCTTGAGCTATAATGATTGGGGCTGAAATCAACCTCTTCTTCAATTCTTCAAAGGCTTTGAGGCATGCTTCATCGAACACAATTAGCATCCTTCTCTAAAAACTTGCAAAAGAGGTGTGCAATTTTAGAGAAATCTTTTATGAACTTCTAGTGGAATCCTGCATGCTCCAGGAAGCTCCTCACACCCTTAACTGAGATGGGTGGAGGAAGCTTCTCGATCACCTCTACTTTAACTCTATTGACATCAATCCCTTTGTTGGATATCTTGTGCTCCAACACAATGCCCACCTTCACCATGAAATGACACTTTTCCCAAATCAGCACAAGATGGGTTTACTCATATCTTTGCAATACAGCATGCAAGTGCTTCAAGCTATCCTCAAATGAGTCTCTAACCACACTAAAGTCGTCCATGAAGACTTCAATTGTATCCTCCACTACGTCTAAGAATATAGACATCATGCATCTCTAGAATATCGCTAGGGCATTACACAACCCGAATGACATCCTCTTGAATGCAAAGGTGTCATAGAGGCATGTAAATGTCGTCTTTTCCTAATCATCTAGAGAAATTGTGATCTGATTATAGTCTGAATATTTATCAAGGAAGCAATACCAACCCTTTCTAGCTAGTAGGTCTAACATCTGGTCTATAAATAGCATAGAGAAGTGATCTTTTTTGGTTAACACATTGAGTTTTCTTTAATCCATGCACACCTTCTATCCAGTGACTAGCCGCATCGGGATCAACTCGTCGTTGGTATTTGGAACCACCGTGATACCACCTTTCTTTGGCTAAACTAGACTCATCCATTCACTATCGGCAATCAGATAGATCACTCTTGCATCCAACCATTGGATGATCTCCTTGCGTATAACCTATTGCATCTGGGGTTGAGACGCCTTTGGTGTTCAATACTTGGCTTATAGTCCTTAACCAATTGCATTTTATGTGTACATATCCCGGGAGGATACCAATGAAACATACAATCGTCCATCGAATAGTCTTCTTAAACTGTTTAAGCACCATGACAAAGGCGCTCACCAGCTCATCATTCAAATCCGCAGTAACTATAACTGGCAAAGTGTTGTTGGCTCCCAAAAATGCATATCTCAGCTGTGATGGAAGTGCCTTCACTCTAATACCGCTAGTTCTTTTATGGATAGCTTTGTAGGTGGTGAATCCCATTTTTGCAAGTCTAGCTCTAGCTTGGTTTGGTGCCTAGGGTCATAAGACGCCCCTAGAGCATTCACTGTCTTCTCTTAATCTAGGATGCCATCACTGTCAAAGTTTATCAGCATTGTTTCTAAGGTGTCAACACCTAATCTCGCCTCAAGTGGTACTTCGGGTTTAGCATCATCAACAGTCTCAATAACAGAGACCACTGTCAAGTCATTTTCTTTCTTTTCCTGCTGACAAATGTTGAACATGACCTTATCTTTCCCAATATAAATGTGAGTTGGCCCTTCTCCATATCCACCAAAGTGCGTCCAGTGGCTAAGAAGGGTCTCCCCAAGATGATAGGGACTTCAAAATATACCTTGCAATCCAAGATCACAAAGTCTGTGAGGAATATGAACTTCTCAACTTTGAGTAGCACATCATATAGTATCCCCACAGGCTTTTTCACCGTGCATCAGCCATCAATAACCACATGCGCGTCGGAGTAGGGCTCCCAATCCTAGCTTTTTGAAGACTGCAAGGGGCATCAAATTAATGTTGGCACCTAGATCACATAGTACCCTTGCAAACTCCATATCTCCAATGGTGTAGGGTATGGTGAAAGCACCGAGATCTTCTCGCTTCTGAACCAAGGACCTTGTTGCAATAGAACTGCAAAGTTGAAGCTCTTGGGAGAGCTCGTGACTTAAAGTGCACTTCTTAGTAACCAGGTCCTTCATGTACTTCGCATACCCTGGCATCTTATCCAATGCCTCAATGAGAGGGATGTTGTTGGGCATGGAGAGAATGTGCTTGAACTTGCCTTCCTCCTCCTTCTTGTTAATTCTTTGAGGGAAGGGAGGAGGAGGCCTAGGAATGGACTTCAAATTCCGTGGCGCATCAACAGCTTCGCTCACCCCATCCTTGCCATGATCACCTCCTAGCTTTGCATCCTTGGCCGCAACTATCTCCTCTTGAACATCATCCTCATCAACTGGCATGGGAGGATCAATAGTGCTTTCGCCACTCTGAGTAGTAACCGCCATGCACTGCCCTTCATTCTTAGGGTTCTGAATTAGGCTACTAGGCAGTGTACCCCTTTGATGCTGATTGAGTTGAGTCAACACTTGACCAAACTATTGCTCAAGTTGTTTGATAGCCATAGAGTGAGACTCAATTTTCTAATTAATGCTGGAAATCTCAGATTTCATACCCCTTACAGTCACATCCTGTGTCTCAGCATTCTTCTACAAGAGACCAAACATCTCCTCAATTCTTGATCTACTTGCAGTTGTGTCGTGGTTATATGGTGGCATATAAAGACCATTTCTGAATCCATCTCTACGACCTCAATCTGCATCTCTCTCTAGGCCCCTATTTTGGTCAAAATATCCTCTGCAGTTGTCCCTGAAAGCTCCATATCTATTGAAGTTTCGACCTTGGTTTTCTTGATCTTAGCGCCAAAAGTCCTGATTAGACCCTTCGACATTGGTCCAGAAACCCCCCGTCTGATCAACAGTAAAGCAGGTGTCCTCTTCATAATAAGGCTCATCATATATGGGTGCACTTGGAGGTTGATGAACCACTGCATTGACTCGCTCCTAATTCTGCTTCATCATTACCTTCATACCTGTGCAAATTTGAGCAAGCTCTTGCATAATTTCTTCATTTATCCTTGCTTGCTCTGAACCAACGCTGATAGCGCATGAACTTTTGGTAGATGCTCTATCTCTCTCCCATGAATGATTAGACTTGACCACTCTCTCCTTTCTTTCTGATATCCTTGCAAAGGGCTAATCTAAGAACATGCCCCCCATGATAGTGCCAGCATAAGCCTTGTTGTTCTCATCAAGGGCACAGTAGAAGATCTCCGCCAAGTAATCATCAACTATCTTGTGGTTTAGGATACTTCTCAAGCATTCGGTGAACTGCTCCCAAGTAGTACTAATCGAATCACCAGGAAGTTGCTCAAAGTTGTTGATCTGGTCTTTCAACTTGACCATCTTCGATCTAGGGAAGTACCTCTCCAAACAGGCCTTTTGTAGATCTGCCCAACTGGTGATCAAACTCTGTAGGAGCTTAGACAAACATGACGTTGCACTACCAATAAGAGACAATGGGAAGACACGAAGTCCCACAGCATCCATAGACAGATTCTGTGTTCTCATCACATTTTTGCAAACAAATGCAACCTTGTGTAGATGGCTATGAGGATCCTCCGATGGTAATCCCGTAAACAGCCCACGGTTTTGCAACATCTGAAGCAATCCACTCGAGACTATGAACTTTATGCCAGCCAGTAGTGGTGGAACAACAATAGCTCCCGTCACCTCCATAGCCATAGAATTTAGCCTGTATTGATTCCACTGATAAGCATTGGCATTAAAATCCTATGGCTATAAAGTAATGTCCTCAAGAGGAGGTGGGTTCTCATGATCAACATTCTCATTCTCGTTCCCATTCAGAGTTGCATTAGCCGCGTTGTTGGCATTGTGTTAGGCCATTCTCCTCAACGTTCTATGGATCTCTGGGTCAGACGAAGTCAAGGGTCTGCCCTGACTTTACGTGTTAGCCATACACTACACTTACACCCTACCAAGAAAACAAAAACAACAAAAAATGGATAATGTGGGAAATAAGGATTAATACCCAAAATCACTAGAATTAACCAAGTCTGGCCGTATTCCCCGTCAAGGGCGCCAAATTCTTGATGTCGTCCGAGATACACCTCCTTTTTAAGGATAAAGCCATCGTTGTCAAGAAATATAATCTAACCTAGGTTAGGGTTGAACCCAAGGGAATAGGTAGACTAAAGAGAACTCAATCACTGTAATTTGAGTAATTAACCGACTTACTTCCCCGGGAGGGGTGAAATAATCAATAGAAAAGTAAACCTAACACAAGAGTGAAATTAATATGGAGAGAAACTTGGGTATTGTGTTCCCCATGATTCCATAACTTAGTATCACCGGATAACCTAATTCTTTTCTAGTGTGTAGCATGCTTGACGGTAAGTTGATTTTCACCAAACCCTTTGGTCAAAGGCGAGAGGCTAATTTCACTATGTAACTTGGCTCATCTCCATACTGTGCATTACTAACCCTTACCTATTAGTTCCAGTACAACCTCTCCTTGACCCAGTTCGGTTGATTAAATGAGAACACATCAATCATAAGAGCCTCTAATATGTGTTCACTCAAAAAGATCACAACTTGAGACAAAGAAGGTGGTTAGAACTTCTTAAGG
>JAPFFP010043079.1:0-13171 GCA_026153255.1 Solanum medicagineum | reverse complement strand
CCAAGAAGGCATTACATTATTGCCGAGAAGGCACTACATCATTCAACTGCCAAAAGGGCCATTTCATTACATTTCATAATTCACTGCTGAGAGGGCCATTTCATATTCATTTGCCGAAAGGGCCATTTCATTCCATATTCATTCACCAAGAGGGCCATTTCATCATCGCCAAGAGGGTCGTTTCATCATTTATCGCCAAGAAGGCATTACATTATTGCCGAGAAGGCACTACATCATTCAACTGCCAAAAGGGCCATTTCATTACATTTCATCATTCACTGCCGAGAGGGCCACTTCATATTCATTTGCCGAGAGGGCCATTTCATTCCATATTCATTCTCCAAGAGGCCCATTTCATCACCGCCAAGAGGTTCATTTATCATTTATCGCCAAGAAGGCATTACATTATTGACGAGAAGACACTACGTCATTCACTGCCGAGAAGGCCATTTCATATTCATTTGCAGAGAGGGCCATTTCATTCCATATTCATTCGCCAAGAGGGCCATTTCATCACCGCCAAGAGGGTCATTTCATCATTTATCGCCAAGAAGGCATTACATTATTGACAAGAAGAAACCACGTCATTCACTGCCGAGAAGGCCATTTCATATTCATTTGCCGAGAGGGCCATATTCATTTGTCTAGAGGACCATTTCGTGTTCATTAGCCAAGAAGGCTACTTCGTCTTATTGCTAAAGAGGCATTACATTTTCATCATTTCTCACCAAGGAGGGCCATTTTCATCATTTGT
This sequence comes from Solanum medicagineum, assembly GCA_026153255.1. NCBI lineage: Eukaryota > Viridiplantae > Streptophyta > Magnoliopsida > Solanales > Solanaceae > Solanum > Solanum medicagineum. Next base: position 12,417 of record JAPFFP010043079.1, on the reverse strand, counting down.
TGCCAAGAAGGCCATCTTACCTTTAAGTTGCCAAGAGGGCCATTTCGTTCATTGCCAAGAAGGCCACTTTCAAGCATTGCGTATTCGTAACCAAGAGGGTCACCGCATATTCATTACTAGAAAGCTATACAATAGCCATCTTATATCGATTCGTCATTTGCCAAGTCCAGATAAAGATAATTATCGAACACGGTAAAATATCATCTCTGATTCAAGTTACGTTTTGCTAACATCTTGTCTTAGTCATATCGAGAGCATCCGAAAGGATGAAATTCTCAAAGCAGCCACAGGTGCGGACGTCATCAAATAGGATGCAGCACAACATGGAACCTTTTCTTAGCAGCGAACTGGGACATAGTCTGAAAGAGGGTGTCGAACCTTTCGGACACGAGCTGGAAGCGACTAACACCACCATCCAACCACACCCCTGGCAGAAGTCATGTGGAATTTTCTGTGAGTTAGTTACTTTATTTTTGCCTTCGGATAATCTCCACTCTTACCGAAGGAAATCTTCTAATCCGAGTGATGATATACCAAGAATTTTGGGAAAATATGTCCATGTAAAGTCTTAATTACGGATGTGAAGCGCGCCACATTTATGGTTAAGAGGTTACAAGCTTATGATTCAACTTGTTTCTCACTTCTCCTGAGCCAGAGGTTATCTCCGAAAAAGGAATTTCCTCTTCGAGCGATAGAGTCGAACTACAAGCAGTCTGATTCCTAAGTTCAAGGATATGTAGGCGGGCTCAACTTTGAAAACTCGGCTGCGTTCCAACATTTTCTCCTCAAGTCTCAATCCCAAGCATCCTAATCTCTCCATAATTCGACATTGGGATAGCTTTTGAATTCTTTCAAATTCGTGCGTAAGATCAAGCGTTCTGAACTACAAGTGGCCTGAATTCTCATGCAACCTGAGATATGTAGGAACCCAAAACCAGAGCTCGGCCATAATTCCTTAAGGTCACCTTTGTCGGCTGAAAATTGAGTTAGTCAAGTTTCTTTGTCCACGATCTCTTTCATCGATCGCACCCAAAGAAAGGGACAGCTGTTGACACCCAGTTTTTACCCTCCACGATGTCAAATTAATCATCGAGTTTTTATTTTTGCTTCAACAATTTTTAAAAAATTTTTTTATTTATTTTATTAAAACAATTAATTAAATTAAAATACGGGCGCATGGGGGCCACACGCCCCTTATATCCCTTTACCCATCCTCTTCTCCTTCATTTCTCAGGTTTTTCCCCCAAATAAAAGAACCAAAACCCTAGCCGCCCGTCGCCCCAACCCCATCAAGCGGCGCCGCGACCAGTCTCCGTCAAGCGGCGGTGCGACCCATTCTTCCCCCATATCCACACACTCGTCTTCCTCCGCAAATCGCACCAATGAACATCCCCGACCAAACCGACAGCTCCCTCACCTTCTTCAAGGTCTTTCTCCTACGCGAGTGTCGAACCCGCAGCCCGTTGTCCCCATGCGTGCATCGATTCGAGTCAAAGCTGACGTTGCACGTCTCACAATCCTATTCTCTTCACGCGTGCCCCGGCAACTCACCATTTCTTTCTCTCTGTCAAATTGACCAAGCACGCATGCGGTCGGGTTTTCGAATCCGTTGAAGATTTGTTGTTGAGTCCAAGAAGATTTTCTTGTCGCCTAGGTGGAATTTGAAGTCAAAAAGTTCAAATTCGATCCCCAAAAATGCGAAATCAAAACCCTAACAATCCCTATTTAATGGCCTCTTCTCCATTTTCAGGGGCAGCCGTTCTTGACCTTCAAAAACCCCAGCGAGAAACTCAATCGATTTCCACAACCATTCTGAATTTACAGTTTCAGATTATTTCCATTTAAACTCATTTTTTAGAATCTCGTCTGATTTTGAGGACCTAGAAATCGTTTTTGGAATTCGAAGCTTCGTCAAGCTCGTCGTGTCAGTTCGCTGCCCCGACAAAGGTAATATCCCAAATTTTTCGAGTCTTCATATGTTCTGCTCAAATGTGAGTATGTGTTCATGAGTAGAATGCTCATATTCCATTAAAGTTATGTTCATTTCTGTCTGAAATTGCTGCATTGAGACCATTTGGGGTGATATTGCTGCTGGTAATCGATCTCTGGAGTGAATAATGTGTATATGTTACTGTGTGCTGACTGAAACTGTTGATTAATGCCTTCTGGATTCACTGTTAAGTTGCTAAGATCCAAAACTACTGTTGAAATAATCTGGTTCCCAAACACATGCTATAATATCCAGATTTCAGTTTTGTTAAGTGTTGGTTTTGGTTCTGTTAGTCTTTTTGATGAATAAGGCTTACATGGCCTTTTGTTTTCTGCTTACTGTTAAGCTCGTCGTCATCCCAGTTCCTGCCCCGACAAAGGTAATACTCCAGTCTCATTTTCGTTTTGAGTTTCACGTATTGTGTTCGAATATGTGAGCTATGTCGAAGTCGTCATGTTTTGCATTTTTGTATATCTTGACTGAAGATGCCATATTGTGATAAGTAGAGTGTTGTGTTATTGTTGTCATTGTTTTTTTTTTCTGAAATCACAGAATCGCGTTGGAGCTAGAAAATCATGTAGTGATGTTGGTTTCGCGTTTTCGTTAAAACTGTATTGTGTTTTGGATCCAGTTGTATCACTGTCAAGCATATGAACGTTTTGGGATGTCGCGTATCATTTCGTTTTGTTTTCTCCTAGCTGTATTTGTTATTGATGAATTGTCCGTCAAGTTTTGATGTCTAGCACGTTGGCTGATTGTTTCTATTTTGGCTGTAAAAATGTCAATAGTTTCTTTAACAGCTTATTCGTTTCCCCTGTCCAACTACTGAAACCATGATTCCAATTATAATCAGCCGTAGCTGCTATTCATCTAATTGAAAGTGCTTTATTATTATTCTGATGATAAATTCTGATTCCTTGAGCTGCTGCGATGCTGTCTTTGTTAGTATCACTGTTATGTTTTGCTCTGCACTGGGAATGCTTGTGTACTGATGTCTGTCCCTTCCTAGCACATTTTGATAGTCAAAAAGAGCTCAGTTCTGATACTGTAATGGCTAGTTTCCTTTTGCTGCACATTGTTATAATCTGTTTGGGTCACGAGAGAGGAGTTTCAATATATAGTTCGATCTCTCCTCAAGCTGGTTGTGTTGAAACATGTCTTTAAAATTCTCTACTAGGCTATCAAGCTTCAGTTAGTGGTTTAGTGTTTATTTATGAAGATTAGACACTCGTTCACTGTTTAAGTGAAGTTAACAGTTTGTTTAGCTGGTTTGAGTCGCATTACATTCTAAATGAATGGCCCTATTGCAGTCTGTGTAATATACTTTTGTTTATCTCAAAGTCTCTCGATGGTATGCTAAATTAATAACATGTTCTTGGTGTTACTGTCTACTGTTGAAATGGAGGTTGTGCAAATTCGTTATTAGATTTCAAATGCAATTCATTGTTTTGTTGCCAAGTTTTCATTCATGTTTGCTTTCAAAGTTTGTAGTAAACTTTTCCTTTACAATGGATCATTCTACTCTACGTTTTGTTTTAATGATCTCAATAGAACAAGCCTCCCCATAACATGTTACATTTACTTCCCCATGAGAAGTGCTCGTTCCCTTTGTGTTTTGTCTAATGTTTGGAATAGTAGCGTTCCGATTGGCCAGATTAATCATTTTCATCCTTCGTTAATCTTTTACTTTAGTTATTGTTAAGATTGTTCAGGAGTTTGTTCTAATCCCTACTTTTCTTGTCTTTGCATGAACAATGTTCCGAGCCTATTGTACTCATCCTGCATTTCCTTGGACCATTGAGGCCCAATCTCTATCCTCCCTTTGTCGAGTCTGTGGAAGCAATCTATAGAGCTGTGAAGCAATTTACAGGAATTGGAGGTTCAAGGGTCGACATACATCAATATATAGTGTATACACTTGAGTATACAAAGAAGGAAAAGGCCCAAACCACAAGTTCAATTCTTTTCTCTTATGTTATTCTTATATATTTGTATTGATTTGGATGCTAACATGGTCTACTATATCTTGATTTTAATCTAATTAACTTCCCGGCATGTCGAACCATTTATGTTATTTTATTTATTTATTTATTTTTTATTCAGTTTCATTTTAGTTTTTGAAAGTATTTGCATAAAAGATGAAAAAAAAATTAATTAAGAAAAGATAAATAAAAATAAAAATTGATATTTCATCATTTTAGTTAAAATTTTCAAGTTTGGTCAAGTCTCTTAAAATTAATCAATTTTTTATAAAACAATCAACTTTTCAAAGTCAATCAAAGTTCGTCAAATTTTCTAATCGTTGGATAACCGCATTTAGCGGCCATTTCGAGTGCGTAAAACCTTCTCGAAGTGGAAATATGAACCCGAACCTATTTTCTCTGAATTTTAAAAGATTTTTCTGTTAGTCTTTTAAAATATTTAATGGTTTCCTAATTATCCATAAAATTAGGTGGCGACTCTGTGTCTTTTCGAATTTCGAAATTGGTTTTACTCGAATCAATTGAGTTTAAAATTGATTTTCAATTTTCGAATTAATTTTCAAAATGAAAGCCATATTTCAGCGTAACACACGTGTCGGGAAATAGTTCTCTATGTGCGAAAAATTAGTAGTGCTCGAATAGCGGTATATTTCTTTCTAACAAAGATTAGTTTATTAGATTTGTTTTACTTGTTACTTAAGATACATAAATCATTTGAGCAATATCATTCTAAATTTTGTTGTAATTTTGTTAACCTAATTATTTTATTCATTTGCTAATCGCTTTGTGCTCATAATTTGAGAAAGCTAATAAGTTTTCTGCAAAACTCATTATTCGATTAATTTGTTGAAAATAATTTACAATGGGAGAATTGATTCAAAAGAGAATCATTTTCTAATCTTTTGTTTCTCTTGTAAATTATTAATAGTTATATCATTATTTTACAGGTTAGACAAAACAACACAAAAGTCATACTAGCACCCACTCCAATAACAAGTCAACCGTTAAAAGTAAGATTTCTACAACTCTATTTACTTACTTTTTTTCGTATGCTTGGTTCAATAATTTTCCTATGTTATCTTCAATTTCCTTTTAATTGTCCTCCTTCACTAGAAAAATTGAGGCATTTATTTACACTTGAAGTTGGTGGCACTTGGATTTATTGCTCACATAGTTTTTTCAAAACTACATAAAAAAAAGTAAGTTATACATCTAGATCAATACAGACTTGAACATTGCAAGAAAGGGTCAAATGTACCCCAATATAGATTTTCTCTTACTAGTACTTTTTTATTTTTTATTTTTTACTTTTTTTTAATTCTGTTAGCCAAACATGGTATATCTTATCATTTGTGTAAAGATTGGAGGGTATGTGAGACTCATTTTTTTAATAAAGTTAATCAACTCTACTTTATAATGTTGAAGAGTAAATCTTGTCCTTTTCCTTAAATTTCATAGATAGAATTTAATGTCTCTGTCTTTTACAAAAGAAATCTTATTACCATAGCAACATGTCTATGTCCAGTGAAATTTAATAGATAAATTGTCAAGTCAAATAAAATATAGCCAGTCATTTAAAAAAAATAGGGATGAAACCTATAAAGAATAGAACAATAACCACAATAAGCATTATGATAATCTAAGCAGAGTAACTAGAAGGTTATAAAATAAAATTAAAGAAAAAAATATTAAAAGCCAATGATGGATATAGCTTGTCGTACTTCGTGCAGTTAAGTATAATTTATATATAAAAATTCACTAAAATTGTAATAAATAGTAAATATGAGCTCATAACTCTTAAAACATAATAACTTCAACGTTAATTACCCTAAGAAAAAAACATCAATGTTCTTAACCTTATAAATTTTTTTGGGAGGAATAACAACTTTAAAAGTTGAACTTCAAGAGTTTAAATCCTTAATACATTTCTAGAAGATTACCATTAACAAAATCTGTTAGTTAAATGTTTAAGGAAAAAATGTAGGAAACCACACAATGTCAAAGACTGAATAAAATCCCGTGCATGGAATGTGCCTAGCTACTTTCTCTAACAAATTTCTTAACTAGCTGCACGAATAGGAACATATCATACTTCAACGATGCGGACTTGATTACTGGCGTTTGAAACTTTCCTCTTCTTTCTTTTCTTGAGCTTGGATTTCTTTGATTTCAAAGTTGTGATATCTTGGTTGCTGCTTGCCAAATCTGCGACCTTGTTCATTGGAACGATAGTGCATGCAGAATTGTTAGGCCCAAAACCACTAGATATAATGGCCAACAACGCAGTTTGAGCAGCATTAGCCTCTGGTTTCTTCTTCGTTTTAGCTTTCGCTCCAACATATTTCCTTGCCCCTAAGTCAACAATATATCAAAATCTGATCACTTTGCTCTTTTTGTCAAAACTCTGGTATTTCATATCGCGACATTGCAAAATTCATTTATGAGCATAGTCTTGCAACAAATTTTTACACAAGCCTATTTCATGTTGAGAAATACACTAAACAAGGAAAAATAGAAGGGTATTATTCATCCAGACTTGTATAAAACTTTATTGCAAGACTATGATCATAAGATGAATTTTGCAATGCCGCAATATGAAAGCGAAAGTTTTGACATAGAGAGCAAAGGGACCAAATTTTATATACTGTTGACATAAGGGGAATGAAATATGTTAAAGGGGCTGCTAAAACAAAGAAGAAAGCAGAGACCAATGCTGCTCAAACTGCATTGTTGGCCATTTAGTCTAGTGGTTTGGGACCTAACAATTCTACATACATTGTCGTTCCAATGAAGAAGGTCACAGATTTGGCTAGTATCAACTAAGAGAGCATAGATGCTCTGAACCAAAGAAATTAAAGATCAAGAAAAAGCAGAAGAGGAAAGTTTCAAATGCCTATAATCAAGACTGCAGAACGCAAATGCGGGGCTAAAGTATGATATGTTCCTATTAGTATAGTTACAAATTTTTTTAGGGAAAATAGCTAGGCACATGCCTTGCACAGGGCCCTATTCAGTATTTGAAATTGTGCAGTTTCCTTCAGTTTTTCGTCAAACATTAATTAACAAGATTATGTTAATGGTAATCCTCTAGAATTGAGTTAAGGATGTAAACTCTTCAGGTTCAACTTTTAAAGTTCTTATCCCCCCCCCCCCAAAAAAAAAAAATTTATAAGGTTAAGAACAATAATGTTTTTTCCTTAGGGTAGTGAACATTGAAGTTATTAAGTTTTAAGAGTTATGATCTCATGTTTACTATCTATTACAATTCTAATGGATTTTTATATATAAATTTATACTTAACAGCAAGAAGTACGACAAGCTGTATCCATCATTGGCTTTTACTATTTTTTTTTAAATTTTATCTTATAACCTATAGTTTCTTCTGCTTTGATTATCATACTACTTATTGTAGTTATTGTTCTATTCTCTACAGGTTTCTTCGCAACTTTTTTATATGATTGGAGAGTTGACAATTGATCTGTGAAATTTCGCTAGATATAGACATGTTGTTGTTGTAATATGATTTATTTTGTAAAAGTCACATACTTCAACTTATATCTTGTCCTTTTTCTTAAACTAGACTAATACTTAATGTTATAACATTTTGTTAAAAACGATACAACTCTACATTTAAAAATAATTTAACTATAAATTCTCAATTTTTTTATTTATAGTAACAAAATATGAACATATTTTTTTATGTGTAGAGTGATGTTGGAACTGTAATATTACCCCAAAATCTGGTTGGGAGGACGAAAAAGTTAGTTACTAACAGAGTCATAGCAAATACTTTTGTTGACTTCGTACTTGTACCTTCTAAAGGTGCAGCAAACCATTACACCATTAAACTAAAAAAGATTAGTCCATTTGATTATTATGATTGTTTTTATCTAAAAGACTCTAATATTATTGAACATTTTTGCCATATCATTGTTTGTCTATATATTTTACTAATATTATTAGATTTAAAAATTAATAAAAGATACATAATATAACATAATATGAAAACTTAATTCTAAAAAGATACAATTTTTATAGTTAAAGGTTGTTAGAGGATGTTTGTTATATGGAGAGGTCAAACTATTTAGTTACTTTGTTATGGACTCAAATCATAGAAAGAAAATGAAGAAGTGATCCCTATGGACTTAATCACAAATATTATGATATTCTACATGGATGGGAAGTTGAAAGGAGACAACGTCAAGATGAAAAATGTGAAATGGTAATGATAACTTCTCTTATTAGTTAATTTGAATGTCGACTCTCACTACTGTAATGCCTCTCATGTGTTTTGGAAATGTCCTATATGTAATTTTTGAATATCTTAAAATCCATGTATGATTTCAAAAATCTGATTTCATATTCTTATTCAGGGGGAAACATTGTGTAGGAAATGGGGTGGACTTCGATTTTTAGATGACTCGTAATGAAAAATAATTTTTTTCTTAGGGAGATAAGGCAGTGCGCCTCCGCGATAGCACCACGTCGAACCTGGGGCACGGCTCAGTGTAACCTGGCCCTCCGCGTTTGGTCTGTGTCGCGCCTAGGGCGGGGACTAGTGCCAATTTTTCCTTATTTTCCAGTTTTTGCTCAAGGGCATTCGGGTGATATCCCAATGCCCATTTTAACATGAAACCCTCCTTGTTTAGCCATTTTCAACTCTAAAACTCTCAAAAGCCCTGTCAAATCCTCTCATAAGCATCATCAAATATTCCATTAGGACTCAAGAGCCTCAAGAACTTGCTTTGGATTTCAAGAACCCAACTCAAGCCTCATGTCTTCCTCCAATTTTCTTCATGAAACTCCAAGGCTTAGGTATGTAGGTCTTCATCCATGGGTCCTTTCATCCATGGAGCCCAACTCTCACTTTTTATGAAATTTCATGATTTCAAGATTTAATTCTTCATAGGTATTTCCTATTATGCATTATGTATATGAACTATGTTTGATTTCATAAATAATTGATTGATTATGCATGAATACTTATTGAAAGCTTATTCCATGAGTTGAATTGTATCTATTGAGGTTATGCATGATGTGAACTATGAAAACTATGGAGGATTATGAACTTTTAAAACGAATTTCATGATACCTAAAATAAGGGTTTTAGTACAATATTGGTGGTTTATCTTGCATGACTTTAAAATGATTTTATTCTACTCCTTGTCATATACTCTTAAATTGCATGATTTTGAGCATATGTTCCCATACCCACCATGTTTGACTAAATTTACATGACAAGGATTCTTACATTGATGAGAGATTATTGCATGGTTTGCAAGACAAGCATGATATGATAATTATAGACTCCCAAGAATGTATTAAACTCATGAAAAGTTTCTATTATTTACAAGAATTATTTTGAGCCCTTATTCTATATTTCTACCCTCTTGTGAGTGAATAATGTCTATATGAGGGGGAAAGCATGATACCTATTTACCCTCATGTACAAACTAAGCTCACTAGAAATAGACAAGCATTTTACCATCTCTACTCTCTGTCACGACCCAAGCCTAAGGCCTTGACGTGACACGGCGAATGGGGAACCCAAAGGGACCCCAATCAAGCTTATTAACATATCATTACACATCTTTGGTGGCTGAAGCAACAAAGCTACAATAACAGATAGTAAAAAGAGAACATAGGGCTAAGGGACATCTTTCATATCATAAACATCAAAGAGTCAAGAGAGTCAATTACATAACATCATTACATAACTTGTCCAACAACACCTTTAAAATATAAACTTAGCGGGGGCCAAGAAAAGAAACCTGGCTCACCCTAATAGTCAAGCATACAATAAAAAGGAAAGAGAGTCTTTATATATAGCATAAGATCAAAGAAATTGTCCCTGAAGTTGAGGATCACCAGCTTACTTTGAGAGTAATCATAGTAGCAACGTGGAGGAGGAGAATAATCAAGTGGAGCTCCAGTTCCTACATGGTAAAATAATGTAGGCATAGAGTATTCATTAGTACGTTTGGATGTACTAAGTATGTAGGATAAAATGCAATAAGAGATAGACAATATAATTGAAATGCATATTTAGGCAGTAAATGAACATATAGAAGTATGGCATGCATAAATGATGCTTGTAGTAAAAGATGCTTATATACAACATATTACATGGGTAGGAAGAGACCATCATTAGTAACCATGGCCTACCACCTCCTTCGCGAGGCAACTGAGGTATATACCCCCAAATATGGTAGCACGTGCCTACCACCCCCCGAGCGAGACAATTGAGGTATAAACCCCCTAATATGGTTGTTTGGGCCTACAACCTCCTATGCGAGGCGATTGAGGTATATACCCCCAACATGGTAATTCGGGCCTACTAACCCTCGAACGATACAATTGATCAACTTCAAATACTATAGATACCATTAATGAAATCAACACATATGTACATTTCTTTCATCATCATAAAGTTATTAACTCATATATCATGCATTAGGCCATCAACAACTCAATAGGCATTAACCAGATAATTTATCAAACACTTGGCAGGTGTGTAATGCATGTATAAAACCATGCAATTCAAAAGTGAAATCACGCAAGAAAATCCAATGTAAAACCACCCCACCAACACTTGGTAGTATCCTCATGGAATATACATCAAAACCCTTCATTAAGTATCAATATAGATCAAAGATTCATAGCTCACAACATGCTTAAACAGTCACACTTTAACGAAACCCCAACATAGGTCATAGTCAAATTCATATTAGGTAAGACCCATAAGTAAATCAACTTAGAAAAATGAGATTTATGTAAAAAGGAAGCTTAGGCACCATGGGTGAAAGGACCCAATGGTTGAAACCCACATACTGTAACACCCACACCTTACAATACTAGTACAATTCAAATGAAACATGACATGGTTTGGTCAAATTAGTGCTAATGTTTAAAAGTGCTTGAATCTCGTGTTAATGAGTTATATGTATGTCTAACGCTTAAGAGGGTCAAGTGTATATGTGTTTTGTGCTGAATTGAGGAGATTACGGCCTTAAATGAAGTGAGAGAATTGATTTGCTTGTAGGACTTAATAAGCTAGCAGGTGAGTCACCTCCTTGCTTAGCTAAAATCGCTAACTAAACGGAGACAAGGCTCGATGTCGAATTTGTCCAAACTCGATTATAAATAAGATCCGTGTTAAGGGTGTAACTTTAGCCCATGTTTTAGCATCATAAATGGACTACATTTTCAGCCAAGAAGGATATTAAAAATTTCCCAAAGACACCACAACCCACTTGGTTAATTGCGCCAAAATTAAGTGAAGAAGAAGTTGGAAAATAGGCAGCCCAAGCCCATTAACTTGGAGACCCATTTTGGCCCAAGTGTGAGGGTAAATCTGGTGGATAACCATCTTGATAATGTGTGGTATAAGATGGTCAAAAGGTCAAGGGAAGGTAGGCCAAAAACCCCTTTATAAAGGGCTCAAAGGTAGCTCCCACAATTCATTTCCCAACTTGAACACAAAAAAATCAGCTTTGTCTCCAACTTTTCTCTCAACGTGCCTTGACTTGTAAAGCAGCAAAAAGGCACTTCTAGGGTTCTTATATAAGCCCTATACATTGAAGGTAGTGTTAAGTAAGTTTACATATGTGTTTAGTATGGTTTTCTTATGAAAAACAAGAAGTATATGATAGTACGTTGGTGCTGAAAAATCTGGACAGATTCTGTTTCGAAAGTTGCTGCACATTTTCCTTTTGTATTAGTGACTTCTCTATGGTTTGTGGGATGTATTACGAAGAGACATTGATGCTCTTATCATGTTTTGAGTTACAGATATTATCCTAAAGTTGCTGCCCTTATTTTGGTTTCATTTAACAAGCGCGTTTTGTTATATTATCTTAAGTGTCATGTTGATTGGAACTTGTGGGCTGATGAATCTAAGGTTATTGCCTCACGTCCTTAATGACTGATTTGTTACTTTTTTGGGACAGGTTCAAGGACACTTTTGTGTGTAAATGTTTCTGGAATAGTTTGGTTAGAGTTGGGATAGGTTTGGAGTTGTCAATGTCGAAATGTAGCGAAGGAAGTTAACGTTATGTTGTCCGTTTGTAGATTGTGTAGAATTGTTATGTGTTGTGCTTTGTGGGATATTGGAAGACTATTATGGTACTAGAACAGACTGTACATGATGTGTATATGTGAATATGTACTAGAAAATATGATTAAAGGCGACACGGTTGGAAGAATACGTTAGGGTTTATAATTGTCCGCTTACTGCCCGCATGTTGTTTTTCTATGAGATTGGGCTTTCAAAGTGTATCTATTGGCTAGTAATACTAGTTTTATCATCTACTATGTTATAGATAAGTATTTAAAGGGAGGAAAGGTTATTTCAATATAGTAACAAGGCCATACAACGAGGTATGTAAGGCTACTTGATTTCGTATCACTTGGCATGAAACATAGATCTCTCCTTGGTACATAAAG
>JAPFFP010043078.1:0-13532 GCA_026153255.1 Solanum medicagineum | reverse complement strand
CTCATTAAAGAAGGATAGATTTGGATAATAATGCCAATAATTCCATTGAACTTGGAAAATTTTACTAGTCTCTATAATTCACAGGCTCAATAATCAAAGGGGTATTTCTAAAATGTTATAGTGATTCTGTTAAGTTTATCCAGAAGCAGAATAATTACTTATGAAATACTGAAACTAAACAAACAAATATATCACTAATTTTCTTCACTTGTATAAAACATACAAACTTCAATCTTTAACTCGACTAAAAACAAAATTAACAGTAATCATAAAAAAAAAAGGAAATTAAACGCACAAATAAACCACAAAAAAGAAAAAGAGAAGACCATACCTTCGATTTTGGTGCTGCTATTAGAATAAAGGAGGATTTCAAAACAATGGAGATGAACAAGCAGTAGCTTGTAAACTTTTAAACCCTAGATTTTGGTAATTAGCAAAGATGGAGACGAATAATAGGAAATTAATTTACTCTGCTCTAGAATTTAAGAGTGAGGGGCAAAGGATTGCCATTAATGATTTTTTTTTGTTTTCGCCTGGAGAGTGAATAAAGGGAGGGAAGGGGAAAAGAGAGAGAGAAATAATGTGCATTCAATACTAACTATTCGCAATAATAAAAATATTCTTATTAAATGGAGTATAATTTACTTAAAAATTAGAATATGAATATTACTTTAATAATAAAGGTAATATAAATAAAAATAAAATATTTTTCATTAATTTTATAAATTATAAAATATTGTTAATATTTTAAAATAGTATAGCGAACAAAAAAAACGGAGCAGGAAGTATATTTTTCTCTCCATTTTTGTGACTAACCTATGAAATTAAAGAAAATTTTAAAATCTCATATAAGTTAAAAAATATGTTTCAATTTTTGAATTATTTTGTAAGTCATACACATTCTGTTATTAAATATAAAAATATGATATTTTTTAAGGAGAAAATACTGGAATGATGAAAGTATTGGACAACCTATCGTATACACTTGTCAAGTTAAACTATCAAGCAAGACCCATGGAGGTCTCGTAGATCATAAACCTCACCACAATCACAATATCTTATCCTCTTGGTCACCTAACTCGTGGTCAAAGATTTTAAAATTGTCTCATTTTCTTTCAGAAAATCACAATCTCAACATTTCATCCTCCTAGCCACCTAACTCATGATCAAGTGTTTTAAAGGTGTCTCTTCTTTTTTGTTTTTTATATAAAAGAGTATATTCATACTTCTTAACTTCCCATGTTCGATGATATGATATATGAGGATGAATGCATGTCAATATACAAGTATAGAACTAATAATCATCTCAATATGTATACAAAAGTATCAAAGTTTTTCAAAACTCAACAATTTATGATCAACACCCTCATTTATACCTAGTAAGAAGAAGTTCTTTTTGAAATACACAACCACTATTTGCAAAGGTTTTTAATTCTCAAAATATGTCACAATTCATACCTCAATTTCAAAGCATTTTATTTCACAAAGTATGCTGTCAACCCCTCTCTCAGATAGAATAAGTAAATAATCTTACATATGTCCAACACAGTCAATTTAAGAAGTACTTACTCGCGAAACAATCAAAATAGCAAGTAAAGGTCCCACACGGGCAAAACACTATAAATCAGCAACCACCAAATGAAAGATACATTTTCATCCCACAGTCTACAACATAAGAACAATCAATTACCCAATCTTAATCTCAAAAAAGGATAGTTAAACCTACTTTGAATGCCAAAACCAAATCCGAACACTCTACCGGAGAATAACCCTCAAAAACTAATTTTTGAAATGATTCCAACTATCAAGAATAGAAAGAATTCATCAAAAAGAGTCCAACAATATCCATATTGCCAGACTTTAATTTTAGGGGGTAAACTCATCCAAAAATTACTTCAAAATCAAAAAGGGTAAAAATGAAATTTCTTTATAAAATCATATTAGAATAGTAAAAAGGAGCAGCTTATGGTTGAAAGTTTCATAAAAATTGAGCAAGAAACTAATTTGAAATCATCAATTCACTCAAAGTTCAAATTCTTTAAGGAACCATAGAAATTGAAGTTCAAAATCAAAATTTAGAAGTTGATTTCATGATTATTGATGAAAAATAAAGATTTTAAGTTAAAATCACTTATCCAATGAGTTTATCTTGTAAAAGTTTCACCAAATCACCTTTCCCAAGCTCCAAAAATTCAAAAATGATGAAAAAGAGTAAAACCCAAAAATAATGTTATTTAGGTGAGATTTGTACATTGCAATCACAAGTCACTAACCCCACGATCATGAGGCACTCAAGAAAAAGTACATTACGACCATGGCTACAAACCCCACAATTGCAAAAAAAAAACTAGAGGAGGGTATACATCGCGAACTAGGACCCCCGTCGTGAATGCGCACCACAAGGACATTACACATCACGAACGTGTAAAGTGGGTCGCGAACGTGATGAATAGAGGGCCTACACCAAAATCAGCCAAAAAAATAACCAAAATCATCGATTGGACCCTCAAAATTCATTCGAAAGTCCATACGCACAAAACATACTATGCTACCCCATCTCTTCAACTGATACAGTAAAAAGCTTCCTCTTCAAGTTTTCTAGGCTTACACATAATGTAAACATAAAGTATCACCCAAAAAAGAAGCAAAAGTAATATTCTCTCCATTTTTAAAACAATGACATAATTTGATTTGGTACGAAATTTAAGAAAATAAAGAAGACTTTTTAATTTTATGATTTAAAACCAAAATTATGTTAGGTGTACCAAAATGTTATTATGAAGACTGCCAAGATGCCCGAAGAATGGAGGAGGAGCACAATGGTCTCATTGTATAAGAACAAGGGTGATATTCAAAACTGTAACAATTACAGGGATATCAAGTTATTAAGTCACACCGTGAAGGTCTGAGGCAGAGTAGTGGAGATTAGGGTGAGAAAAGAAGTGTTTATTTCAAAGAATCATCTTGGATTCATGCTGGGACGGTCGACTATTGAAGTAATTCATCTAGTTAGGAGATTAGTAGAGAAGTACAGGGAAAGAAAAAAGAACCTTCATATCGTGTTCATTAATCTCGAGAAGGCCTATAATAAAGTTCTGAAGGATGTCCTATGGAGGTATCTAGAGGCGAAAGGTGTCCCAACGGTGTATATTAGGGTGATAAAGGGTATGTACTATGGATCCACAACTTGTGGGAGGATACTAAGAGTATTTTCCTGTTGAGATGGGACTTCATCAAATATATGTGTTGAGCCCTTTTTTGTTTGCCTTGGTGATGGATGAGTTGACACGGTCTATTCAGGAGGAGGTTGCATAATGTATGCTATTTGCGGATGACTTAATACTAATTAATGAGACTCGGATTAAAGTAAATGATATATTGGAGGTTTGAAGACGTGTTTTGGAATAGAAAGGGTTCAAACTGAGCAGGAACAAGATGGAATGCTTGGAGTGTAAATTCAGTGTTGTAAGGGATGAAACAAACATTGATGTGAAGCTTACCACTCAATCTATTCCTAAGAGAGAGAACTTCAAATATCTTGGATCCATCATCCAAAACATAGTGGCGATATCGACGATGATGTCACACGTCGTATTGGGGCAGCATGAATGAAATGGAGGTTTGCCTTTGGAGTACTATGTGATAAGAAGATACCACCTAAACTTAAAGGTAAGCTTTACAGAATGGAGGTGAGACCATATAGAGTGGAGTGTTAACCTATCAAAAACTCACATATTCAGAAGATGCAAGCCACAGAGATAAGGATATTGAGATGAATGTGTGGACATACCAAGAGTGACAAGATTAGAAATGAGACCATACGGGAGAAGTTAGAGGTAGCTCCTCTAGCTGACAAGATGAAGGAAACAAGACTGCAATGGTTTTTTGACATGTGCAGAGAAGAAGTGTCGACGCTCCAGTGAGAAGGTGCGAGAGATTGGATTTGGGGTCGCATGGATGAGTAGAGGTAGACCGAAGAAGTATTTGGGGAGGGGGGGGGAGGTGATCATAGACAAGACATGGCGAAACTTGATCTCACTGATGACATGACCTCAGAGAAAGGAGTGGAGGTCGCGGATTAGAGTAACTGGCTAATATGTTAATAGGGTTAGGTTGATGTCTAGCCTTGGGGTATAGTAGAGTAATAAGATTAGTTGTGTCTTTTTATCATTTGTTGTCATTACCTATCTTATATATGTTAATTTTATTGTATTTACATACTATTATGTGTTTTTCGTTATTAGTCATTCTTTCTTTTTAATTCTTTTCCTTTCTCGTTTTTCCCCATATCCAGTTTATTCTGCTTATGGATTTTTGAGACGAGAGCTCCCAAGAAACAGTCTATCTACCCCTGTGAGGTAGTGATAAGGTCTGCGTATATTTCACTCTTCCCAGACGCAACTTGTGAGATATCACTGAGTATATGTTGTTGTTGTTATTGTAAGTGTACCAAAATGTTCTTTAACCTTAAAAAATGAAATGATTCATTTTTTTAAAAATAAATAAAACAGTGAAGTAATTCTTTTTTAAGTAAAGGAAATTGTACAAATCATGACCTCTTCTCTCTCTTTCTCTCCATTTTCTTGTTATTTTAGTTTAGTATTCTGCTTTTATTATATACTCTCCATTTCAAAGTGAATTGTAACTAGCATTTTCAAAAATATTTTTAATTATATTGATATAAGAAAAATAATAATTTATGATGTTTTAATAGCATATGACCCTTTCTAAGATTTAAATACTAAAATTAAAATATTAAGTAAATTATAATCTAATTTAACTTTAAAAAATAGAGAAAAGTAAACTTTTGTCCCTTTAAAGCAAATTATTTATACTCATATACCCATTTATATTTTATACCCTCATACTATTAAAATTATTTTTCCTAATATTAAAATTCGTGTACTGACGTCATATTGACGTCAGCATCACCTTGTATGATATACCAATATGGTATACATATACCAACAGGGCATCATAGAAGGTTAAGCCCAGCCCTATATGATACTGATATGGTATCAATATACAGATAGAGTATCACAAAGAATATATTTTCTATTAATTAAAAATTTAATAAATAAGTGTGTAACTTTAATAATTTTCTCTTAATTATTTTATTTATTTAAGAAAGAGCTCAAAATTATATAATAACGATAGGATATCAATATCGATGGAGTAACACAAGAATATATTTTCTACTAATTTAGAATTTAATAAATAATTTTGTAACTTTAATAATTTCTTAGTCCCATACGATACCGATATGATATAATATAACGATGGAGTTTCATAACGAATATATTTTCTACTAATTTAGAGTTTAATAATTTTTTTATATGTTTCTTATTTTTTTCTTGAAAAAAACTATAATCCTGTATGATACCAATTGAGTATATATATACCGCCAGAGTATCATAGAGGATTGAGTTTATTCTATATGATACCGATATGGTATACATATACCAGCGGAGTATATTTCATAGTATTTATGTTGACTTTAGATGCGAAATAGAAAAGGGTAAGTGAGTGAAAAGGTAAATAGTTTGGGTCATGAGTTCATTAAGGATAAATAATTTAACTTGGGTCTATTAAGAATAAATAATTTCAAATTAGGTCGTGTATTTTTCCCCAAAATATAATCAAATTAAAGATTGATTAAAAGTATTTGGTAAAAATAAATATTCCACTCACTAAAGGCTTACACAGGTAGATAGTGGTTGCCTCGTTGAGGAAAGGAGAAGTGTCGGCTGGCCGGCCGCCTCCCTTTCAATCAATCTACGGCAGAAAGGACATAAATTAAACTTTATAAAACAATTAGAAATTTTCCAGAGAAATTATTTTTTTATTTGTATGAAACAAATATATTTAGTTATTATACGTCATTTTTACACGAGAGGACTTCATTTTTATACCCAAGAGATCCGAAAATACTAATTTTTTCTATCGTAAAATGACAAAAGATCTCATTTTCTGAAACTCTCCTACTATACAAACTACATATAAACAAATCAATGAACTCTTCCTAACTCCCAAAAAAAAAAAAAAATCACCTAAATTTGTCAACTGTCCTCTGGTATGCTCTGTAACGCAGGCCTCCACGAGTTAATATGATGCAACTCAATTCTTTCGCTTACGTTCATCAACTGCGCGAGCAGTTGATGAACGGATAAGCCTTGCACGTCCGCTTTACCCATCAACTCTGACAATTCCTTCTTTGTGATCTTAACCTTTACCTCTTTTATCACAGGCGTTGAAGAATGAATGAGGAGTTGATCTTCCTCTAGCTTCATCGTCTTACGGTGACAGAAATCTTCGTTGATTTCCGGCACCGTAGAAGTGAAGCCCCAGTCTTCGCCGCCCCATTGCATGGAAGACTCTTTTCTTATACAATTTCCCATATGAATCAAGGTTTTTTATTTGTAAGAGATTTGTGACATTTATATATATATATATATTGGGAAGGAAAGAGTTGATATGTAATGAAGGGTGTTTGACCTAATCCTTTGGTGGGTCCAATTTTACCTATTTTTGGATTAGGTCTCATTGCTTAAAAGCAATCGTACCTACCATGCGATGTTTGTTGGATTGGCCCGCGTCCTCCTTTTAATTTAACTTCCTTTAATCTACTCTAGTATTAGGGATGAAGCTACATTCATTTAAAGATAGTCAGATGAACATTCTTTTATCAATCTTTTTTTTTCAAATCTATAGGTTAAATATAGATATTTTGATATATATCAATTGTTGAACATCTCTGATACAAGAATCACCGATCCATGTTCTAAAAGTATGAATATCCTTGACAAAAAAGTTGGCTCCATCATTGTTTCGTACCAATAAATTTTATAGGATCTAAGTTTCAAATTGGGATGAAGATATTGCATTTTTTTTTCACATAATGTTCGATACTCAAAGTGAAGCTATTTACGATTGAAGTCTGAAAATACTATTACGATTATCAAAACTTCTATTTTCTCTATTCCAAGTTATATGAATTAGTTTAACTATACACAAAATTTAAGGAAAAAAAAAGACTTCTAAAATTTATGATAAAATAAGTCATAGATATTTGTATGACTAGAAATTATTTCATTAAGGATAAAATGAACATTTTAAAGTTTAATTTATTATACAAAGGGAGTATCAAAAAAGGTTTATTAAAAATTTTGTTTTGAGGAATGGTAAAATTTATGCAACTTTTATCTCTATTTTTGCGGAATTAGAAAGAATATTTCACCTTGAATGAAAAATCTCCGAAACAAAATTGTAATAGTAAAATGAAAATAAAATGACAACATCCTCCTTTGTTTAGTTTTACTTGTCCTTTGTTTTAAAAATAAACTTTGTTACTTATTTGCTACTTATAACAAATCAAGATCTATTCTTTTTCCTATTTTACGTTTAAGATTAATTACTTAATTTTCAAATCATTTCTGAAGATTCAAAAGTAGTATAAATTAATTAATATAGATGTTATGATAAAAATACTCGTATGAATCATTAATATTGTCAAACAAAATTCAAAATGAACAAGTAAAAATAAACAAAATTAATTGATAGTAATACACAACAAAAATGAAATTTACCTATAATTACATAGCAATAGATTAATCTAATTATATTCTTAACCCAAAAAAAAGTCATAAATAATGGTTATGAGTGATCCAACTTTACTTCAAGGCTTCACTTGTTCTGTAGATAAAGATGGATGTTGTTTGAGTAAAAAATGTAGGGGTAACAAAATTAAATCTACTCATTTAATTCATACAATTTGTTGAAGTTTGGGCGGATTAATAATTTATTCATTTATTAACTCAATCCATTTAAACTTGGGTTGATATTTAACTCGCATCGACTCGAGAGAGATCCTGTCAAAATATTTTTAAGACTTTTTTTTTGATTTGACATGTTTTATATAGCGAAAATAAGGGAAAATATAATTTAATTAAATACTAAAATATTGAAAAGAACAAATAAAGTAAATAAAACTTAGTAAAAGTTGAGTTGGATTAGGTCTTGATCCGCTCTATAACCCATTACCCAATCTATTTTAACTCAATCTATTTTGACCTAAGAAAATTTAGATTAAATTGAGTCTTAACGCATTATAACCCGTTCAAATTTTACTCAACTCGCCCAATTTTCATAAAAAAATTAGATGAGGAGATAATGTGAAAGGGATTTTTGAATGGAATCTGAGTTATTAAAATAGGTGTGAACGCAACTCAAGTAAATAGAATCTTGCTTTTTGTTAGTTGCGCTACTATAATCATACTAATTATTTTATTTTATTTTATTTTGTTTCATCTTGATACGTAAATTAACTAATTACAGTAGATATGATTACTTTTATGGCTTAAATCATATTAAACCTTGAGTTTGCTATATTAAAAATACTTCCTTTTGGTCTATTTTACTTACTATATTTGTTTTGCATGCTTTTTGAAGAAATTGACCAAAAGAGTCATTTGATCGATTTCTTTTTTAATACTAAATTTTCACCACATTAATTTTTCTTTATATTTATGAAATAATATTTCCTGTATTTTATATTAAGTAAACTTTTGGGATTTTCTTTAATTGTTCAAAATAATTGAATTCTCTAAAATTCAAGATAAAATGTTTGAAATTTTTTCATATTTATCCTTTTCTTTAATGAAATTTCATATTTTCTAGGAGATAAATTGCATAACTTGAGAATAAATAAAAGGACAATAGTGAAAAATATGATTTAATTTATGTTCCTGAATATTTTTCTTAATAGATAAATGTGTTGACTCACAAATTCACTTAATATGAAATAGCTAGATGAAGTAATAAATATTAAAATAAATAATTAATTATATTTTAACTTTCTAAAATAACAAAAATTTTTTAATAAGCACAGCAACTAAAATAAATAAGCACAACAACTAAGAAGATATGTATGATCACTAACAGAGTCACATTCACTCGTCTACGTCCCTTCGTCGTAAAATTACATTGTTTAGTTAGAAAAAAATATTTTCTATCATATTGACACCTCTTAATTTTAATATAATTTTATATTTTTAAATTGTGACATTTCTTGAGTAAAATTCGAACTCTTATCATTGTATGATAGAGGGAGCATTGCACTCAAATTATAATTATTACTCTGCTATTTTAATAAAATGCACTCAAATTATAAATATTACTCTGCTATTTTAATTTATTAGCCTTACTTTTTATTTGAAATAATTTCATAACTTCTTATAGGACATGTTTGACACTATATTAAGTGAAATTTTAGTAAGGATTTCCTTACCAACCATATCTCATGTCATTGTTATTTGTGTTGGGATTATTAAAATAAGTGTGAACGCAGTGAAGTAACTGGAATCTTGCTCTAACGTGTGCCACCTCATACTTGTTGATATATATATACACACACATAAATACTTTCTCCGTCCATCTTTACTAGTTAATTTTATTAGTTATTTTTGAAAACATACAACTCATATTTTATGTAATTATTTAAATTTATTGAGAAGAATAATATTTTAAAAAAAATGGATAGTCTTTCCTTTATTTATAAAGATAAAATACCTATTTTTAATATGTAACTAAAATGAAATAGGGGTATTAATGATGAGTACTATGCCATGATCCGATTTGGTTGAGCACGAAATTTAAGAAAATAAAGAACACTTTTTAATTTTATAGTCCTAAATTAAATTTATGTTAAATATCATGATATTAAACATATAATGTGGAGTCTATCACATTATTATAGTTTGGAGTTGGTCTAAATTGGAGACGCAGTCACTACCAACCCAACCCTCAACTTAATAGGAGAAGAGGTTATATAATTGAATCCTTCTCGACTAAAAGTTGAAGGTATGCAAAGCATAATAAAAAGAAGTTAGAATTATTGAACGTCATAAAGACCGGGCAGATCAGTATCCATAAGAGAGAATGCCTTGAAAACAAACACAATTTTATAACTTTTTTCTCTGTTGGTTTATTTGATGATTTATGATTTGAAGATGGGTACCAACGGAATCATCTCTTCATATTGACTTCAATCATCCAATAAATTGACAAATCATGAAGGCTATGGACACTCATCAAATCATTCAAAGGCTCTAATTACGGTGGACATGATATGATATATACCGAATATTATATCAAAACTAAAAAAAAATTATATTATGGTATGGTTAGTATGGTATATTGGTACGACTTATAATTTTCTTTGTTATTCGGTATGATATTTAGTATTCAAAAAATAAATATCAAAATGTCATATACCATATCGAAATATAATATAATATTTTTATATATATTTCAAATTATTTTAAATATAAAAATGCCTAGTGGGCTTTTTATTTATATTAAGAAAAAAGACCAATTATACAAGGAAAAAATACACAAAATAGACCTAATTTGAAATTATTTCCCTTAATAGACCTAATCTAAACTATTCATATATACATACACACACACACACACACACACACACACACACACACACACACACACACACACACATATATATGTATATGTATATGTATATTTCAAATTATTTTAAATATAAAAATGCCCAATGGACTTTTTATTTATATTAAGAAAAAAAGACCAATTATACAAGGAAAAATACACAAAATAGACCTAATATGAATTATTTACCCTTAATAGACTCAATCTAAATTATTCACCCTTAATAGATTCATTATCCAAACTATTTATCTTTCTACCCATTTACCCATTTCTATTTCGCGTGCTAACGTCATGCTGACATCAGCATAAATACTATGAAATATATTTTGGCGGTATATATATACCATAGCGGCATCATATAAAAATGAGCTCAGTCCTTTGTGATACTCTGGCGGTATATTGATACCCAACTGGTATATAGGATTTTTTTAAAGAAATAAATAGAAAACAAATAAAAATATTATTAAACTCTAAATTAGTAGAAAATACATTCATTATATACTCTGTCGGTATATTTATACCATATCGGTATCATATAAGATTGAGGTTAATCATCTGTGATACCTTGTTGGTATATGTATACCCTATTGGTATATCATACAAGCAAGTGTTGACGTCAGTGCACGAATGTTAATATTAGGGGGGCAAAATTTTAATAGTTTGGGGGTACAAAATGTAAAGGGGTATATGAATGTAAATAGTTTGCTTTAAAGAGGTGCAAACTTAGTTTTCCCATTATACAATTCATGTCCACAAAGCTCATACTTCAACTATCTTATGTCCACAAAGCCCATACAATTCATGTCCACAAAGCAATTGCAGTATTTTCTAATGTCCTAATTCCTAAAAGTCCATAATTCAAACTAAGGTGCATAATTCAACTATAAAAGAATGATTCTTGCTTATTTTGTAAGGAGGGCTATATGTACAATTTATGTAGTATGTATATGCGGTTGATTAACTTTTGTATTATTCATTATCCATAATTATGGTTACAGAATTACCATACCGTAAAATATCGAAATCAAAATTAGAAATACTGAATCATACCGAACTAATTTGATATGATAATGATATCGTATATTAATATCGAATACCAAAATTAGCATACCAAATTTTTAAATATCATACCGTACCGTACCATACCCACCCCTAGCTCTAACTCAACGGTTATTTAAATTCATCACATCAAGACATGCAAATTACTCCTCACGTTCTGGTCATACTCAATTCACTCCATGTGGACATTCACAATCATATTCGATCTCAATCTAATCCATGCAACAGATGGTACATAGATTTATAAAATTAGGTTTCATGTCAAAGCACAATTACATGCTTAAAATCATACACGATCAACATGTATACATTAATGGATATGCATTAAGCAAGCATAGACAACTCTAAGATTTAGATTATAGAATTCCTCTAATCAATTTCTATACACTAAATTTGACTCATGTAGATGAAATAAGATGCGGCGAACATATTTGATCCTACGCTTTAGGAAGTCTTACGTATTTGGAGATTGACGAAAAACTCAAAACTTGGATGAAGTCCTTGTTATGCGCTCGAAACCCCAAATTTTCTCCCTCCCTTAGTGCTCTCAATAATTCTAAGTATAGAATGAGGAACAATACCCTTAAGGTACTGTTAAGGGGTTTAAAATAACTCCAAATGTCATGGGATTTTAATTAAAAGGGAGAAAAATGGCAAAAATATCTCTCTTTAAAACTACTGAAGAGAACCACGAAACTTTGTTTATAGGTCATGATCCCATTTACGAGCCATAATTGACCTCTCATAGACTGGGGTTGCCCAAAAACTGAGTTACTGAAAATTGGGCTTGGGTTCTACAAACTCCTTTTCATGGGTCATGGAATGAAGTACGGGTCGCCTATCAAAGATTGATTGAGATTAAAAAATTTTGGGTTTTGAATCTTCAAACTATGAAACCCCTTCCATGGGCCATAGAATGAAGTAATGTCGATTAAAGGACTAGTACATGAGCCTCAAACTTAGAAAAAATTTTCCAAGTTGCATAGACAACTATGGGGTCTCATCTACGGACCGTAGATCACTCTATGGGCCGCATATGGCTCTTCATAGTTTCTTTCAGTTACTCTTTCTAAGTCATTTTCTCAAATTCTTTGGGGCATTTACTTAGACTAGGTGGAATAATTAGGGGGTATTACACTTAACTCGTTGCTTTGAAATCTTTGGGTTGAAAGGCAAAAGTTATATATATATGATAAATCAAGACTTAATACTACACTTGTGAAGTTCTTGATCTAAGTCTTGCCTCTAAGGGAAAAGTTATCGAGCATTTAAATGAATCAAGACATAATGTAGTAGTGTCAAGTTTAGGTTGGGACTTAACTTGTTGTTTGAAAGTCGTTAGACTAACAAGCCTTACCTCTAGGTAATAGTTATAGAGTATCTCATAAATCAAAACACAATATGATATTGTCAAGTCTTGCCCGTGGGCCTTTATAACTCGTTGTTTGGAGGTCCTTGGGCTAAGAGACAAAAGTTATAGACCACATGATAAATCAAGAAACAATGTAGTAGTGTCAAGTCTTCCCCATAGAGCATAACTTGTGAAATTCTTGGTTCAATTAGTCCTACCTCTAAGATAAGAGTTACAGAGTAACTCATAAGATCAGAACACAAAAAGACTTTGTTAACTTTTTCCCATGGGACGTAACTTATTGCTTGAAAATTATGAAACTAAGTATTGCCTCTAAACCAAGAGTTATAGAGTATCTCGTAAAATTTCAAACCATATATATTAAAATAGTAAATATGAAAAATAAATTGTCTTGGACCTTGACACTTGAATCTAGGGATCATTTTATTTAAAAGAAGTACAAAATATATAAAATAAAATTATTTTTAAGTTTCATTATTAAAAAATAAAAGGACAAAAATAGAGATAAGAAAAAGAAGAAAAAAATAGAGAGAGAAAAAAACACAATGAAAAAAGGAAGAAACAAGGGAAAAAATAACCCAAAATACATAACAAAAAATAAATTGAAAAAAGAAGGAAAAGAAAAAAAAAAGCAGGAAAA
>JAPFFP010043077.1:0-13532 GCA_026153255.1 Solanum medicagineum | reverse complement strand
CAATTCCTCGATAAACAACCCGCACCATGCGCGCTTGGTGGACGACTGGCCACACGGGCCGTGTGAGTATGGATGGGTCCTGTAATGGCCCGTGTGACCATATTTTAACAATATCATCCCATTGACGTGCCTAGGTCATCAGCATAATGCCAGATGAGCAACCCCACGAACCTTCCCAAGTCACATGGTCCATGCAGCAGTGCGTGGCGTTACACTTTGCCAAATTGCAGCTGTTCTGACGTCTAGCTCCGCCTTTCTCCTCGCGTGCGGTTCCAACCTCCAAAATGGCACCTATACTCACACTGGGCTAATCGTGTATGGGCCCGACTACCTTGACTTAAGCTTACCTGGAAAGAGTCTCAACCTGGAGTTGTACAGTAATACCTTATCACCAACACCAAAGCTCCATTGAGCAATATGCTTGTCATGCTGGACCCTCATCCTTTGTTTGTACAATGTTGCACTCTCATACGCGTAGAGGTGAAACTCGTCCAGCTCATTGAGCTGGTCAAGTCTCAAGTCAGCAGCCTCCTCCCAATTCATGTTGAGCTTCTTCAAAGCCTAGAGTGTCTTGTGCTCTAATTCCACGGGTAGATGACAAGCTTTACCGAACACCAGGTGATATGGAGACATACCAATGAGTGTCTTGTAAGCCGTCCTGTAGGCCCAAAGCGCATCATCTAGCTCCTCGCCCAATCAGTCCAGGTAGCATTCACAGACTTGGTTAGGATCTCCTTGACCTCTGTGTTTGACATTTCAACTTGTCCACTAGTCTATGTGTGATAGGGTGTGGCCACTTTGTGCTGTCTTACTCCATACTTTGCGAGCACCACACGAAAAACCCTATTACAGTAGAAAGAACCCCCGTCACTGATGATAGTTTTGAGTGTCCCAAATCTGGAAAAGATGTTCTGCCTCAGAAACTGGACAACACTCTTGCTCTCATTATTTGTCAATGCAACCGCCTCCACCCATTCGGAGATATAGTCCACCACCACAAGGATGTACTTCATTCGATACGAACACACAATTGGACTTATGAAGTCAATGCCCCATACGTCGAACATTTCTACCTCAAAAGCTGGGGTCAAGGGCAGCTTTTGGCGTTTTGAGATATTGCCCTGTCGTTGGCACTAGTTACACCCAAGCACCAATTCATGGGCGTCCTTGTAGATGGAAGGCCAGTAGTATCCACATTTCATAATCTTTTTGGCCGTGTTGGCACCAACATGATGACCCTCTACTGCTGAAGAGTAACAGGCCTCCATAATACTCAACATCTCGGCTTCTGGAACACACTGCCTGACAACCCCATCAGCATATGTTCGGAACAAGTGTGGGTCATCCCAAAAGTACTTGAGCATATCAAAAAGAAACTTTTTTCTCTGATGAGGGTTCAGGCCCTCTGGCATAATATCGCTCAATAGAAAGTTAGCAAAATCAGCAAACCAAGGAATAAGGTCAACAAGAGCTGCCAATATCTGCTCATTGGGAAAGGATTCATCGATGTTCAACCAATCTTTCAATCTTAACTCATCCTCCAATCTGGAGAAGTGGTCTGCTACTTGGTTCTCAGATCATTTTCTGTCTAGGACCTCAAAGTCAAACTCCTGCAGCAGGAGAACCCATCTGATCAACCTTGGCTTACCTATTTCTTTGCCACGAGGTATCTCAAGACTACATGGTCGGCGTTCACTATCAATTTGGTGCCCAATAGATAAGCCCTGAACTTGTCGAATGCATATACCACGGCCAGTAATTCCTGCTCAGTCACTGTATAATTCTTTTGAGCATCATTGAGTGTCTTGCTGGAATAGTAGATGGGGTGGAAAATCTTGTTGCACTTCTATCCAAGCACAACACCCACAGCAATTTCGCTTGCATCATACATCACCTCAAATGAGGCAGTCCAGTCAGGTGCAACCACCACAGGTGCAGAAATCAATTTTTGCTTCATGGTTTCAAAGGCATGTACGCAGCTATCATCAAAATGGAACTTTGTATCCTTCTCCAATATCTTGTACAACAGATGTGTGATCTTGGAGAAGTCTTTGATAAATCGGTGACAGAAACCTGCATGCCAAAGGAAACTATGGACCCCCTTCATTGATATAGGAGGCGGTAGTTTCTCAATCACCTCGATCTTCGTCTTATCCACTTCTATGCCTTTCTCAGAAATCTTATGGCCAAGAACTATCCCCTCTTTGACCACGAAGTAAGACTTCTCCCAATTTAGCACCAAATTAGCCTCCTTACAACATTGTAGTGCCCTGCTAAGATACAATAGACACGTATTAAAGGAATCACCCACTACAGAGAAGTCGTCCATAAATACCTCGAGGGTGTTCTCAACCACGTCGGAGAAGATTGACATCATGCAGTGTTGGAAGGTGGTTGGGGCATTGCAATGTCCGAAAGGCATCCTTCTAAAGGCAAAAGTACCATAAGGGCAGGTGAATGTATTCTTTTCCTGATCCTCCGGGGCTATGGATATTTGATTGTAGCCCGAGTACCTATCCAAGAAGCAGTACCACCCTCTACCTTCTAACTTGTCTAACATCAGGTCCATGAAGAGCATGGGGAAATGGTCCTTCAAGGTCTATTTATTCAGCTTCTGGTAGTCCATGCACACTCACTACCTCGTCACAGGTCTCAAAGAGACCAACTCATTCTTGTTATTAGAGACCGCTGTCATGCCTCCTTTCTTCGGGACACACTGAACTGGGCTGATCCACTTGCTGTCAAAAATAGGGTATATCACCCCTGCATCCATCCAGTTAATGATTTCCTTTTTCACCACCTCTTGCATAGATGGGTTTAGCCTGCACTGGTGCTTAATACTGAGTACACAAATATCCTCCAATTTGATCTTGTGCATGCATATCCCTGGAGGAATCCCTATGATATCTGCAATGGTCCAGCCAATAGCTCGCTTGAACTTATGGAGGACCCCCAACAATGCCTCCACCTGGTTTTCATGAAGATCTACAGCTATAATCACAAGAAGAGTGTTGTCAGTGCCTAAAAACACATACCTTAGGTGTTGGGGTAGCTCCTTGAGCTCCACAGCTGGAGGCTCCTCGATTATGGTTTAGCTGGCGATGTAGACCTGTTCTACAGGTTTAAGTCCAACTTTCTAGGGACATATGGCTTGGTTCCCCTACCTTGCAATGCATTCACGGTGTCTGCATGCCCATTAATACCATCCTCTGGGAAGTTCATCAACACTGTTGCTAGCGTGTCTACACTCATTGTTTCCTCTAGTGGGGTTTCAGAAAGGCAGTCCTTTCCACATCCAAGATGAAATCAGAGCCACATCTTTAGGTATCTTCATTGCAGCACACACACTGAATTTCACCTCTTTAGTGTTAAGTCTGAAAGTCAGCTCCCCTCGTTCTACATCTACCAGTGCCTTGCCAGTAGCCAAAAATGGTCTCTCAAGGATGATGGGAACCTCAAAATCCACCTGGCAGTCTAGAATGATAAAGTCCGCAGGAAAGATAAACCTGCCCACACGGACCAGCATATCACACAAAATGCCCATGGGCCGCTTCAATGATCTATCTACCATGAGTAGCTGCATTGTAGTGGGCGTGGGGGCTTCTAAGCCCAGCTACCTATAAACTGCCAGCGGCATCAATTTAATGCTAGCACCCAGATCACAGAGGGCTCTTGCAAAGTCAAACGCTCCAATGGTACACGGGATACTGAAGGCACACAAATCTTCCTTCTTTTCCACAAGAGATCTCATGGCGATGGCACTACAGTGGTGGAGATTATTTTCCAGTTCGATTGTGGTTGTCCTGTTCTTAGTCACTAAGTCTTTCATGAACTTAGCATAACCCGACATCTGCTCAAGTGCCTCTACTAGAGGGATGTTCACTGATATCTCAAATATCTTTTAAAATGGACAAGAACTTCTGAAACTTGCAATCATCAACCTTCTTCTACAACCTATACGAGAATAGTGGTGGTGGCTTAGGAATGGCGGGCATAAGTTGAGACGCTACTGGTGTCACCTAAAGCTCTTTAGCGACCTCGGGCTCTGCTGGTGCCACCTCAGCTTTTTACTCAAATCATCAACATGCACCTCCACGGGGTCAGACATCTTGCCCTTAGCTTCCTCTAAACCTGCATTACTTGGTATAACAGGGTCAGAAAGTACCTTATCGCTCCTCGTGGTTACTGTCATACAATGGCCATCATTCTTCGGGTTCTGAATAATGTTACTAGGAAGTGACCCAGCTTTTCTCTGATTTATAGATGCTGATAGTTGCCCTATCTGCTGCTCTAGTTTCTTGATCGAGGTGGAATATGAGTCGACTAGCTATCGAGCATTGGACATTTCCCCTTTTATATCTCACATCCCTACCTCTGTGGACTCAACTTTGTCAAGAACCTTTGCCATCATCTCTTCCAATTTTGAGTTTCCACCACTATCATTCTGACGCTCACAGTTTCTATAGTCATCTCTGTTCTGCCAGCTTCCTTGATAGTTCTGATCACGACCATAGTTCCTACCTTGGTTACCGGCATTGAACGGCCGGTAACCCTTCTGAATGCTTAAGAAGTTTGCCTCCTCATCATAATTATAACCTTGATTATCGTATATGGGCATTGTGTCTAAAGCTTTTACCTTTTTTACGACTCTGTCTAAGAACCACTTTGCTAGCAAGTCCAAATTGGGTCTTCATGTGGGCAATGTCTTGATCCTGTTCCTCTTGGTTCCGTCATTGTTCCCATAGTCATCTCAAATTCGAGCCCCAAACAGTCTCCATCTCGAGTGTACCAAGTCCTGTTGTTTTTGGCTACTTGATCTAAGATCACCTCTATGTCTAGGAAAGTCCTAGACATGTATGATCCCCCACAAGCAGCATCAATGATGGGCTTTGTCACAAAGTTGCAGGACCTGTAGAAGATTGCCTTCAAGTGCTCAACTGTGAGGAGATGATCGGGGCACTACTTGAGCTTCTACCTGAATCTCTTCCAAGTATCATGTAATGCTCCATTCGCAGTTGCTTGTGAGACCCCATATCATCTGTGATTTTCAATTGTCTTGATGCAAGGAAGAACCTCTCCAAGAATGCCTCCTTTAACTCTCCCCATGTGCAAATGGAATCACGTGGGAAACTCATTCAGCCACTTAGTTGTTGCACCAGAAAGAGACTGTGGGAACAACCGCAACCTAATTGCCTACTGACTAACCCCAGGAATCTCTGATGATTGGCATGTCGCCAGAAAGTTGAGGACATGCTGATTTGCATCCTTAGTTGCTGCTCCGCTGAACAACCCTTCCAACTACAGCATCTGCAGCATAGTGCTAGTGATAGTGAACTGAACACTTGCAGGTAGTGGGGGAAGTACAATTGCCCCTGTGGTCCCAACACCCTCATCATTATCATTCACTGCTTGGGGCGGTTGAGGCACTTAGGGTCTTACACCGGGCAGCGACACCTGTCGCAGCGGTGCTGCAGGTGGTACCTTATTGCCAGAATTATCATCGTCAGCCAAACCGTCGTTTCCTCCACCTGCAAGATTTATGGCCAATTCTCTCTATCTAGCTGTTTCGCATTCTTGGGCATTCATTATGCGGATTGATTTAGTAAGCTCGGGGTCGTAGGGAATAAGTGCTTCACCTTGCTTCGGGTGTTTGGCATGCAACACTGGCTCCCTACCAAGAAACAAAAGTAAAATTAGGGACTAGTATTACAAACTGAAAATTGCAACTAATAGACTATTACCTCGTCGTATTCCCCGGGAACAACGCCAAAATTTGATACGCCCAAATTTACACTCCAAAAGGAATAGTAAAGTGGTAGTTGATCAAATATAGAAGTCAACAAGAGCTGAGGTGGATCCCATTGGGAATACGTAAGAACATATCTATTAGCACCATTTTCAGATGTAATATCTATTCCCGAAACAAAAATGCATAAAGTAAATGGGGGGGGAGTTTGGTTTTTCTAACGAAGTTACTAACATAAAGTAATAAATGAGTGCAAGGACGACTAAATTTCAAACAATTTATGTGCAGCTAGGATTATGTTCCCCATGACATCTAATGCGATAGCCGAATCTAGTGGTAAACTCGTTAATGATTACGTATATGAGATCTAACAAGTTATGTAACATTTAATTCACCTCTTGGTCCTTTTTAGATGCATATCGTTCATCACCTTTTGGTCTCAAAATGTATATGTGCTAACCCTTGTTTTCAATCTCGGAATACTTTCACCTTTCGGTCTCATGTATTTAGACTAG
Source organism: Solanum medicagineum (assembly GCA_026153255.1). Lineage (NCBI taxonomy): Eukaryota > Viridiplantae > Streptophyta > Magnoliopsida > Solanales > Solanaceae > Solanum > Solanum medicagineum. Next base: position 7,271 of record JAPFFP010043077.1, on the reverse strand, counting down.
GTTAAAACCCCAAATTTCCGTCATAGAACTCTTTTCCTAATCAAAACATCTCTTTCGTGCATGTAATGAATAAAGGCTTACCCTAATGCATCGACTCATCAAGGAAGAAATTATAATGAAGATTACTGTAATAACCCTTATATTTTTTTTCAAGGGTTAGTTGGTAATTTTAACCATTAATAATTCTTATTAACAGAATTTTTTTAAAAAAGGAGCAGCTCATTCCTAAAAGAAGCAATGATAGGCAGCAATTAAAAAATAAGAAAGAAAGAAAGAAAAGAAGCAGTGTATTATTTTTCTGCTTCTGACCTGCGCATAAAACAGAGACAAAAAAAATTGTTCTTTCGTCCTTTTCACTTTGAAGAAAACACACAACTCATAAGGTGATTCCGGAAATTCATACACAGAATTGACTTGATCTGTGTACCACTGTTTCAGGTGATAAAATGCAGGTATTTTCTTATTTATTGTGTGCTCTTGTTAGTTGAAAGCATATTTAATAGAATTTCCACCCATTAGGTTTAACAATGACATTAAGAATACCTTTACTTTTAATTTATAGTCTAAGGTAATGGGTATTAGGGTTTAACCCTAAACTTGAAAACTAGGGATATTGAGACTTGAGTTTGGCCAACATAATTTATATCGACAATCAATATTTTTTTCATAGATTGAGGAAAGTAGGGGCTGTTTTAGTGGGTGTTCTACGCGTGCAAGGTGGTGGAACTTGTCATTAACAAGGTAAGTGAGACTTTAAGCTTTAGTGCTTGCTTTTCAAACATACTTTGAAAAATATATTTTTCTCTGTCTGATGTATGTGTTGGGACAAGCATGTGCTTGACAGAGTTGATGTTTCTTTGATAAACCCTAGATATGCTATTTTTGAGAAGAATATCAAATATTTTCATGAGTAATATGTGGTGTGATGTTGAATACCCTTCTTTATTACTATGATGTGGTTACTCGAGGCATACTTAGTTGTTGTAATATGTTAGAGGCATACCCATGCTGTCGTAATATGTTAGGGGCTTTGTACACGCTGTCGTAGTACATTTTAAGAGTATTGTACATGCTGCCATGTACTTGTTGGGGTGATGGGTTGATCTCCTTCGCTGCCGTTTATGACAGGTTTTGAGTGGGAATTGAATTGAGACATATTGTGACCCTCTTTGAATATTTGTTTGAACTTACTGAGCTTATTATGAAGTATAGTCTTATGTATATTATTTATGTATATCCATTGTGCAGATGTATTTTATAACTCTTGTTCCAGGGGTATTAAAGTAGCGAGTCGAGGATCTTACTGGTTTATATTTATATATAGTTCATTCCTTACTTGTATGTCAATGCAGATACTGATGCAGAGGGCGAGACTTGTGGATAACGAGTTCGTTTCCGTAGATTTTGTTGCTGAGGTGAGCCGTCGCATTGTTTGTAGAGGCTACTGCTTCAACTTTATCTAGAATAGGTTATGTTTTTCTTCTTTTTGGGGGTTGTATGCCTGTCAGTTAAACTCATATCTCTCTTTAGATGCTCCATTATCTTATTATGGGATTTGGGCCAGAGATATTTTTGTTAAGTGACCCTTTTCTTTCATAAATTGATATGTAAATTTTGGTTTGCTAGTTAAACTCTATTGTTATGAATATTGACAAGTTTTGGAGTTGCATACTATATTATTGGTGTTTGGGTGTGTATGAATATTTGATTCTCCCGACAAAAAGCGTGAGCAATGCCAGTCACATCTAGAGGGTATTTTGGGATGTGACAATTACTACGATATATACGCTAATCAATCCCAAGATTTACCCCATATTAGCCTATCTTATTGATTTGTCATGGTTCCCACAACCCTAGCTGTGGGTTTAGCCTATCATATTCAAGAAAGCGAACCCACAATGATACAAAGAATTCATAATAAATGACTTACTATTGAAGAACCAATGAATACATGAGTTACAATCTTGAACAAGATAAGCAAAATCCCAATGTTTTGTGAAATCTCAAGGAAAATGGTGTTTTCTATCTTTAGCCGTCCAAGACTAAGTAAAAACAAAATAAAAAGACTATTTATATATAGGCAAAACCTAATCTGATTTAAAATAGGAAAGAACACGTCGCCATGGGCACGGGCCACCACACGGCCCGTGAGATGGTAGACGGACCATCAAACGGTCCGTGTGGTTGTACTTTACTTCAATTTCAGCTGCTTCTTCACGGCCCAGTAGACGAACCGTGTGAGTTCAAATGGTCTGTGGAATGGACCGTCTACTTGGCATTTAACATTTTCCAGCTCCTCTTGACGTCACGAGCCAAGTCACGGATCATGGTTGATCGCACGTCACGTGACAAGTCCCGTCTCACACCACTTAGCACGAAGTATTCAACATTCGATGGTAATGGCTAATCACGTCACTTTGACGGCACTTGGAACGACCCATCATACTTCTCACGATCCGTGAAACATGTCGTGGAACATGCCTTGGTCGCCTGCGCCTCTCTTTTTTCTCCTCATAACTGCCATCAACCACCAAGTGTAAGGCCATGACAGGGCTCACGGTCCGTTGGAAGTACACAAGCCATGTAGGTCTCGTGTGCCCACACTTGGTTCCATTTTTTTCTCCTTTTTGCGCTCTTTTTTATCCTTTTTCTATAGTACACCCATTTCTCCATGCCTTAGTAATTTTTCCTTAATAAACACAAAAACAAACATAAAACTACCAAATTTGCTTGAGAACGCACAAAAACCCCTTGTTTAAAGCGTTATAAGAGCCGTATTTCTACGACTCGACATTTTTGTGAGGGTTTTGAGTGATATAGAATTAAAAAATGACTAAGTATAGGTGATTTCACGTTTTAGTGGGCATGGAGCTATGACCCCAATGCCCTTGGGAGCATAAGAAAAACTAAGGAAATTTTACTGCTCTGCGTCTGGTCCGCGATGCGGACCCAACACGAAGAAGAAAATGTACTGCTCCGCACCCCTGGAACGTCGCGTCCAGGGCGCGGATGCTCTCTTGAAATCGAAAATTAGGGTTATACCCATTTCCTGCTCAATTTTGTCCCATGATCGAGAATATGAAATCGCATTTTCGATATCACGCACAAATTTTAAGATATATGGAAATTGTGATTATGAGGCTTTCTGAATGTGGGATGTTTCATTTTACCACCCGAAATAAGAATATTGCCAGGAAGGCCTAGAAATTGTAGAAGAAAGGAGCAGAATGAAAACAAGACAGGTAAATTATCCAAAAAAAAAGGTGTTAACATGACCTGTAGCCTTTGTCATCTAAAGGGTCACAATATGAGGGGTTGCCATTTGAATTAAGCTAATATAGGAAGAGGGACAAAGAGATAAAGATGGACAAGTTCAGGAAGATCTAGTATTGGTTCTTCTGTAGCACTAGATGAATCGAAATAAACCACAAAGAAAGGAAGAGGTCGACCAAGAGCTTCTACAAACCGGTAATACTTATATAGTTATTTTACAGTTGAATCAATATATTTTTTCACTTAATTACTTATGATATAAGCTAGTGTTACTGTTGTTGCTACTGATAGGGGAAGGGGAAAAGGGGTTGTTGCTCCTAATGATTCTTGTATCACTGGAAGAGGATGAGGGACTAGTGTTTCTAATAATGTTCCTGTTGTTACTGGAAGAGGAAGAGGAACAGGGACTGCTTCTAATAGTGTGTCAGCTGTCACTGCAAGAGGAAGAGGTACTAGTGTTGCTAATATTGTTCCTGCTGTAGCTGGAAGAGGAAGAGGGATTGTTGGTGATAGTGTGTCTGTTGTCACTACAAGAGAAAGAGGTATTGTTGCTGCTAGTGTGTCTAGTGTCATTGGAAAGGGAGAGCGACTAATGTAGGTGCTGAAGTTCCTAGTGTCACTGGAAGGGGAAGAGGGACACTATTTAAAAAACCAAGAATGATTGGAATGGGAATACTGCATACACAAAGTGGTACAATTCACAATGTAAGTTATTTTAAGTATATATTTCAAATTCTTTTAAACTTATCAGACAACATCTAACACTATTTTATTTATGAAACTAGCCTAGAATGCCTATGAACTACTCTACAGTAACTGGTCATCATGGCATGACAAACTAAGATCAGGTGTGAAATGGAAAGGAAAGGCAAGGCTGTTGTAACCCAACAAGGACTTCAAGAAATGAGAGAGTACAAAAGAATGAAGACAAGGTCCAGTGCTGCAAAAATGAATCATTTAGGTCAATCAAGCTCATCAACTTTCCGGTAAATGAAGAACACAGATTTCTCTATTTTTTAGTAGTATGCAGTTGTGACAAAACAAACAAGCTCTTGTGACTATATTTTTGAAACAATTATGCAATTATGTTGTTGTGGCTATGTTTTTGTTATATTTTTGAAACAATTATGTAGTTGTAACTTCTTTTTATAGTATCTATATTATGTATGTAGTTCCTCCCTTCTAATTTCTAGCCCCTATATTATGCAGTTAACACAACCTATATCTGATGAAACAAAACACGACATTACACAAACTAACAAACAAACTATATTACATTAATAGATAAAGTCAAAGTTTATTACAAAAGTGACTACACCTAATTGATTACAATACTAAGGATGCTATACCAACATTAATCTAATAACATCAACAACCTATGGTAACTTCATTGAACCTTTCTTCATATATATTACCCTGATTGAATAGCTTATACATGTAGCTACAACACAACAAAAAATCACAACAAAGAAGAGTACATTATCCCTAGTTCTTCTAGACTTCTACTCTCTTTCTTTCAACTTCTCAATCTCTTCTTCCAACTTTCTCAATTTTATATATGGACAATTATCTTCAAGATTGAAATCTCTAGGCTTGTCAACTTCCTCAAAAGCCTCAATCAATTTCTCAAACTCAATGGCTGATGTCGTGAGGATTACACTAAATCTCAAGTTCACCCAATTTCTCTATTAGCTTCGGAATAACAAATTTAGACTTCAGATCAATATCTTCTTTATCCTTCCAACACCAAAAGTAGCAAGATCTAGGACCCTTCAATGTTGAAAATAATGAAGTAATTCGCTTTCATTCGAAATTCTATATTTACTAAATAAATCAGAAATGGAATTACCCCATAATAAGGACATGACCAATATCTTCTTTTGGGATTACTTGAAGTCCAAGATGTTTTCAAACACACCACATATCCATGATGACAATGAACTATTTCCTACGTAAGATAATGATCATCTTCCATACAAAGCTTAGTCAAGTTGATTGCTCGCATTGTGTGCTGCACTTTCTCTATTACAAAATCCGACAGTGGAAAAAAGGGTGAAAAATGCGACTTGAATCAGACAAATAGAATACAATTACTCTTTTAGAGATACAACTTTTGGGTTGGAAGAGCTATGAATCAACTAAAACACCAGAAATTGGGTACAATTCTAGGAGATTGAGGTGAGGAAGGGCAGAAAAGAAAAGTAGGGTTCTTGTATAATAAAGAGGGGAGGGGAATATAACTGTTATAAACAATTCACTTAATGATAATGGGTTGATTTAAAGGGTAAAATAAAGGATTGATGCGCCCAGTAATGTTTGCTCAACACGTGCGTTAGGCTGGTGCTGGTACGGTTGAGATAAAATAGTTTAAAGATGTTAAGGGGGGTAAATGAACGCGCATATAGTTTAGGTGGTAAAGTAAGTTGTGCTGCCAAGTTTGGGGGGGGGGAGGTTATGTCTTTTCTCTTGAAGTTTCATGATGATTTTCATGGACTTTTATACTATCATTCCAAGTGCATAGATTATGATTCTTACATGATGATTATCTTAATTATGCATGAATTATGATGCATATGATTTTCAAGCAAATGTATGTGATTTCAAGCATGCATGATTAGGACTTAGATTTGATGTGAATTTCCTTATTAATGATTCAATTGATTTTAATTGCATGTTTTCTTTATAAATCGTAACCAATTGTCTGATTTTGACTCAACTGTCCATAACCTACACTCAACCCTAGTCTCTTATGGTAAAGCTATAGATTTTCAAGTAAGTAAAAGCATGTTTTAAATGACAATGTTATGACAATGACGTGATGTTATGATGATGATGTTAAGGTGAGAATGCTTACCCAAACTATGATGAAAAACAAAGTAGACGGATTATTCTTATCACATGATGGTTTTATGAAAGTTATGATGATTATTTTATAAGCTATGAAAGTATGATTTTTAACGAAGTATGAACTATATTGAACGCTATGTATATGCATGATTTATGTATTCCATGGGATATGACTTAGCACCGAATGAGATTGGGGTGGGAACTGGACCAAAGGAGTCCTTAATGTAAAGCCTATTTCTCGTATAACTACATGTTATCGTAGGGATGATGATTATACACCTATATGGTATTATGTTAGTGGATCCACATAAGTAAAGCATATGTCAAAATGAGAAGGTTTCCATAAGGTTCATGTTAAAGCACTTGCCGAAATGGGAAGGATCCCGTAAGGTAAGGTATAGTCTATCCTACAAAGTAGGCTACTCTTTTACTCGGTGTGAAGGCAACATCAAGATTCATGTAATAGTCTGCATGGTCTTATTCCCACATATGTATGCTAAGGTTATAAATAGATTTAATGATGCTCATCTAATGATTTTTAAACTTGCATGCTCATGCATATTGTATCCTTATCCTATTGTTTATGATTATGCATATTGATACTATTGTGATATCTTTTGATTCATGGCATATCTACATACTTAGTACAACAATAACAACATATCTAGTAAAATCCCACAAGTGGGATCTGGGGAGGGTATAATATATGCAGACCTTATCACTACCTCATAAAGATAGAGAGAGATTATTTTTGAAAAATCTTCATCTAGAAAAATCAAACTCCATAAATAGAAAATATTAAAAATACGAACCAAACTATACTTGTGTAAAATTTAAAAGATACTAATGCAGACAAATGTAAAAACTAATGAATACATATGAATGTATCCAATATAAATGTGTATCAATCTATTGAATATGGATCTGTTAATACCAATACAAACAATTTATTAAGTGAATATGAATTGGATTTATCACCATAACTTCGTCTTCTAGTAAATTGTTGGAAAAAATAGTTTGGGGATGATGGACCCATCGGAATACCTTTTAATAGAGAATATAATCAACAACAATAACAACAACAACATACCCAGTGTAATCCCACAAGTGGGGTCTGGGGAGGGTAAAATGTATGCAGACCTTACCACTAC